>CAIGQZ010033231.1:198226-234681 GCA_903798205.1 Danio tinwini
ATATAATATAATATAATATAATATAATATAATATAATATAATATAATCATGGTTCCACATGTGTTAATCCAAAAGGAGGCAACACCAAATCTCCAAAAATGCCAATTTATTAAGTAAAAAGGGTTGTACAAAGTGTGTAATATTTCGAGCACACCAGCTCTTCATCAGACAGTATTCATCACAGTATGTTGCTCTTTTTATACACTTCCGGATCACATGATCTCATACATTATCTCACAACAAAAAATAGAAAAATACACATTTGTAAATTATACAACTTGTATATTCAAAACGAAAATACAAAAAAAGACAATTTTTCTAAATAAAGAAAAACAACAAAGATATACAACAAAATATAGCTAAAAAACCTTTACCCAAACAACTGATTAAACATTAAAGAAAAGGGCCAATATCAAACATCTCATTTAAACCTCTTGAAGACGTATCAAGACGTATCAAGAGTGAAAATCCAAAAGGCTTCACATTGTAACAGCAATTTATTAAGGTTCTCCCGACATGGACACTTAACAATTTCAATCCCTGGATTGAATTTGAATTGGATTTGGATTTTCACTCTAGCAACATACTGTGATGAATAGTGTCTGATGAAGAGCCGGTGTACTCAAAACATTACACGCTTTGTGTCAGCCTTTTTAATTTAAAGAGCCCCTATTATGGGTTTTTGAAAATGACCTTCCATGTAGTGTGTAACACAGCTCTTAGTGAAGTGAAATATCCAGCTAAAGCTTAAATCTGAAAGTGGACAGTTTTTAAAACTATTGATTCATCTATAAAAGAGTCGACTCATATTGGTTTAAATGAATCGTCTTCATAACGAGTCTTCAGCCGTTTCGGCGTGGCGTCATCGCGAAACATAATGGTTGCGCGCAGACCCGGCAAAATTCAAACCTGCAGCCCCGCCCACTAACACAGCAGCAAGACGCTCATGAAGACGCTGTGTTTACCTGGATATTGTTGGAATTGTGAGGGAAAGGAGTCGTTCAGAAATCTGCACGTTTACAATGGGTGATCTATCACTATACAGCTTATGCATTAGTTTCTGCCTGACACCAGGGGTGCAGACAAAATAAGGACAAAAAAATAGGTACACCGGTAGGCTGCTGAACGCTGGGCTTCGGGCTGTTGAGCAGCACTGAAAAGGCTTGCAAATGGAGAGCAGAGATAGCTTGTCAGAGGACAGAGGATTCTACATCCTCCCGGCTGGGCATGTGATCGTTTAGAAAAGCAGAGTACAGGTAAGCACTTAAAACAGATAGCAGTTCACGGACGAGGTGCCACAGCAATGATTCCAAATAGAAATGATCTACATGTTTTGTTACTAGTAACCGCGTGTACTGTATCAGGTTAACTCTTTATATTCTCATATCGGATCTAATACCACGTTGTAAACACGACGCGTGCTGCTTTGTTTACAGATTTAAATGCTTCTGGAGCTTGTTCCACTGCCGTTTGTCGTTGCTATGGGCACTGTTAGCTGATCCTGCACAAGTGCAGCGGTCAAGGTTTAGAATAGTTTAGCTTTTGTTGCTGTGTGGATTAAAACTGAATGTATGTCATGCATATGCTAGTGTTTAACTGCACTGCTTTCGGCGCTGAGATGTCTGAATAACACTGTTGAGAAGCGGGTACTGTTTACTGTGGTGTTAGTAAGTTTACTTTGAAGCATGTTTCGAGCGTCCGCTGCGATCCAATGTTGGCGACCCGCGGCCGCGGGCTTGATAAACTACGCTGGCCATATTACTGTCTCACGCTGAACGCTGTCGACCAATGGCAACAGGCTGTCATCGGTCCAATCAGTGCAGATTAGCTTTGTGCTAAGCAGGGGTTTGGGAACAAATGAATCGCTGAACGATTCATATAGGAGTCGCTGGGATAATTAGGTAAAAATAAATGCATATTATAAGACCATGAACGTGTTTTTTGACCTTGCATACATATCAGTATGTTGTTAGAGACCCATAAAACCGAAATATGACCCTTTTCAATGTGTAATAGGGGCTCTTTAAGAAATTGCCATTTTTGAATATATAGAGGGAGTGCAGAATTATTAGGCAAATGAGTATTTTGACCACATCATCCTCTTTATGCATGTTGTCTTACTCCAAGCTGTATAGGCTCGAAAGCCTACTACCAATTAAGCATATTAGGTGATGTGCATCTCTGTAATGAGAAGGGGTGTGGTCTAATGACATCAACACCCTATATCAGGTGTGCATAATTATTAGGCAACTTCCTTTCCTTTGGCAAAATGGGTCAAATGAAGGACTTGACAGGCTCTGAAAAGTCAAAAATAGTGAGATATCTTGCAGAGGGATGCAGCACTCTTAAAATTGCCAAGCTTCTGAAGTGTGATCATCGAACAATCAAGCGTTTCATTCAAAATAGTCAACAGGGTCGCAAGAAGCGTGTGGAAAAACCAAGGCGCAAAATAACTGCCCATGAACTGAGAAAAGTCAAGCGTGCAGCTGCCAAGATGCCACTTGCCATCAGTTTTGCCATATTTCAGAGCTGCAACATCACTGGAGTGCCCAAAAGCACAAGGTGTGCAATACTCAGAGACATGGCCAAGGTAAGAAAGGCTGAAAAATGACCACCACTGAACAAGACACACTAACTGAAACATCAAGACTGGGCCAAGAAATATCTCAAGAAGATTTTTCTAAGGTTTTATGGACTGATGAAATGAGAGTGAGTCTTGATGGGCCAGATGGATGGGCCCGTGGCTGAATTGGTAAAGGGCAAAGAGCTCCAGTCCGACTCAGACGCCAGCAAGGTGGAGGTGGAGTACTGGTTTGGGCTGGTATCATCAAAGATGAGCTTGTGGGGCCTTTTCGGGTTGAGGATGGAGTCAAGCTCAACTCCCAGTCCTACTGCCAGTTTCTGGAAGACACCCTCTTCAAGCAGTGGTACAGGAAGAAGTCTGCATCCTTCAAGAAAAATATGATTTTCATGCAGGACAATGCTCCATCACACCCGTCCAAGTACTCCAAAGCGTGGCTGGCAAGAAAGGGTCTAAAAGAAGAAAAACTAATGACATGGCCTCCTTGTTCACCTGACCTGAACCCCATAGAGAACCTGTGGTCCATCATCAAATGTGAGATTTACAAGGAGGGAAAACAGTACACCTCTCTGAGCAGTGTCTGGGAGGCTGTGGTTGCTGCTGCACGCAATGTTGATGGTGAACAGATTAAAACACTGACAGAATCCATGGATGGCAGGCTTTTGAGTGTCCTTGCAAAGAAAGGTGGCTATATAACTGATTTGTTTTTGTTTTGTTTTTGAATGTCAGAAATGTATATTTGTGAATGTTGAGATGTTATATTGGTTTCACTGGTGAAAATAAATAATTGAAATGGGTATATATTTGTTGTTTGTTAAGTTACCTAATAATTATGCACAGTAATAGTCACCTGCACACACAGATATCCTCCTAAAATAGCTAAAACTAAAAACAAACAAAAAACTACTTCCAAAAATATTCAGCTTTGATATTAATGAGTTTTTTGGGTTCTTCGAGAACATATTTGTTGTTCAATAATAAAATTAATCCTCAAAAATACAACTTGCCTAATAATTCTGCACTCCCTCTATGTTTGCACATTTTGCGGTTAGGCTGAGCTCCTATTTAAAATGATGAGCGTGCTTTTGGGCATTTTTTCAATGTGCATTATTAAAATCTAAAGTTTGTTAAAGGATTAATTCACCCAAAAAATTTTTTTAAATTTTATCAATTACTCTGCCTGATGTCGGTTTCAAACTCTGAGACCTTTCTTCATCTTTAGAACACAAATTAAGATGTTTTAGATAAAATCCAAGAGCTGTCTCGTTCTCTATAGACGGCAACGGTACATCCAAACATCCAGACATCCAAATTCCAGAAAAATACCAAAAACTTTTTCAAAACAGACTATCGCGCTTTAATGAAAATATTATCAAGCTACAAGAATAATTTTATGCGCACATAAAAACAAAATGAACAACTTTATTTATTAGTTTCTTCTCCTCAGTGTCAGTATAGGTTTCACATTCACATGAGCGATGTGCTTTTCACATGTCAATCTTGGTTCCACTATTAAAGTATACAACAAGAAGTTGCACGTGGCATCTGGAGTATCTGTCACTGCTCAGTGCTTGTGAACGTCCAACCAAAACAATTATTTTGGACTACAGGACTATATATGCGAAGACTTGTAGAGTTTTTTTTTTTTTTTTTTACAAAGTGGCATCGTCACCTACTGGCCTTGCATGCATAAAACAGCGTTTAAAAAAATTAAGGGATTTTTGTGAACAATAATTATTTTAACAGTGTTGTTGTCTGGATATGAAAGTTCAAAATAACTCAAAGGAATGCTACTTGGTTTTTAGTACATTTAGTACATGGTATATGCGCCTAAAGTGAGGTTTTGGGTATAGACCAGACTTATCGCACAATATATGAAAATAAGGGTGGTTCATTTTTGAGGTGCAATATGTTGTTTATTATATACATAGACATTTACATAGAGATGATAACTAGGCTACATAATATAACAAGAAAAGTTTTGTTGAACACAGACAGAGTGCGAGAGAGAACAGAGAACAGATAGTGGAGGTGAAGAAGACCAGGCGTGTTTAGGAGCTACAGTCAGTTAGAATAAACAAGTCACGATGGACTTGGTTTTAAAGCCACAGGGCTCTATTTTAATGATCTAGGCACAAAGTCTGAAGCGCAGGGTGTAAAATCATTAAGTGCGTGTCCGGATCCACTTTTGCTATTTTAAGGACGGAAAAACACACTCTACGCCACGGCGCATGGTCTAACAGGGATGTGCTTATTCTCTTAATGAGTAGGTGTGTTTTGAGAATAAACCAATCAGAGTCTCATCTCCCATTCCCTTTAAGAGTCAGTTGCGTCACGCCATGGTGCATTTGATAAAGAATGAGCTCCTCCAATCGGCCTTAACTTTCACTATTCTTTCTCTCTTTCATGGATAAGGAAACGAGGTTGATCGCACAAACATCCATTAGCCTTCATAATTATTTTGTTTGTTAAGCACAAAGAGTTATTTCAAATCTATTACTGAATTCAGTTCTAATTTCCAACAAACGAATAAATGAACAATAATAACGAAGTGTAGTAAAAAAACTGACATATATCCGAATACACATGCTATGCTCCATATGGTCAAAAACCTGACAGGTGGACAAATCTAAGTTAGTTTTTAATAAAACAAATATAAATATGCATATAATAAATAATAATGCTAATAATAATAAACAAAATAAATGAATAAACAAAAAAGCCCCCCGAGATGAAGAAGGTATGGAGGTAGTGGTTTTTATATTTATATAGAAAGTAATAAATGTTGTAACATTTTCATCCTTTTAATTATTTTTCATTTGTAAAGATATTTGCGTATTGCTGTACATGATTTGTGTATTAAGCAATGTATAAGCAAGGCACACAACTAACGCGCTCTGCGCCTTTTGGCAACAAAAAGTGGCAACAAAAAAGTGGCGACAAAAAAGGCAACACAACTAACCTTAAATCACACCTAAAACATAAGCACCCTACCAATTTTTTTAGCATGGGATCAACAACCCCAGTTGGTACTGGAGACGGGTCTTCTTCCAGACAGTTAACTGTAACTGATGCATTTAACCAGCAGTGCAAATATGAAGGTTACAGCATGAAATGACGCACACTCACAGACAGCAACTCACTTTATAGCTAAAGAGATGCAGCCGTTAAACACGGCCAAAAAAACAGCATTTAAAAATATGCTGCAAACCTTTGACAAACAGAACTGCCAAAGAAAACGTACATCTCCCAAACAAAGCTACAACTGATTAAAGGACAGCATACTAAAAGAGATAAAAGACATCTCCCTTTTCTCTGCCATTACAGATGTGTGGTCAAGTTCAAATATGACCCCCTAAAAAATACATGTGCATTTGTGCAACAAGCAAAGCGCTGAAAGAATGTCTAGCGCAGCAGGTAACATTGTTACCAAAGGAAGATCTTGCCTCAAGCCCCATAGGGTAAACATGTTGGTGTTGCTGTCTCTGAATCTGGCTGATTGTTAAAAAATGGCTTGAAATGCTTAAAGTCTACTTTTTACTTAAACATGTTATTTTATTCTTACACTTTTTTTATACATCTATTATTATTTACTTATTTTTAGATATTTTTTTCATGTTTAATTCAAATGTCTAAGTATTCTTAAAAATAAAACATTCTTTAAAATTGTCTACTTCAATTATTACACTATTATGTTGTAAAAATGTATTATTTTTTTTATTAGTGGTATAAAAATTCTAAAGTGGCAATAATATAGTTTATCGCAATTAATTTGGGTGCAATATATTGCCCAACAAAAAATTGATTATAAATATTGTAATAGCATAGGCATTAACTGTTTAAATCTGTTTGAAAAGTTTAGTTTGAATCATTTATGACATTACAGTTTTGCTTTCCTGTGTTTGGCACATTTGTTGATTGCAAATGTATTGTGCAGAACATATAAAAACAGTGGGTGGGACGCATGATGAACTACCGGCAAATGTTGGCCAATCTGTCAGCCATGTGCTCCACTGCTTATATGCAGTTTTTCTCTAAAAAAAAATAAGTCACAGATGGTAGTAACGAGTGGGATGTGTTACGTATTGGTATTTTGGTGTCTCTCTGTTCATAGTCGTTTTTGGAGGGTTTACAATGAAATTAATCATTTTCCCGTTTGATTCATGCTTTGTGAAATTTACTGGGGGATTGCTATCTGAAAACTCCTTGTTGTTCTGTCATATTTGGGGACCGACGATTTATGTGATGCAGCAAACCAGTCATTTAGTCAATGAAAGTTGAATTTTCATTAGACAAGTTGATGTTGAGTAGATGAATGAAACAAACAAACCAAAAATATTTTACACATACAAACTCAAACTGGAATATGACACAAAATCCCATTTTTGTAGTTTTGATAGTTTCAATTTAAAGGGTAAACCTCTCCAGCTATTTTTTTATGAAATTAAAGGAATTTGTAGATTTAATTTAATTCCATTCTTTTTTTTATTATATAAACAAGCAGTGTATTTCTGTGTATGCATTTTAAAAACCTTCAAATTGTTTCCACACTCAGTTGTTTTGTTTCATCTATTTGTTTGCCATCTACAATGTAGTCATATTAAAACTCAACCAATTTAAATGTATGTAATTTACACTTTATTTAATTCAGTCAAGTAAATCTGATATCAGTATTTAAACGCATAAGATGTAAAACTGCAGTAACCAAAATCTGATTTGATGACAAGAATTGTAAAAGGTGTGTTTTTGTGTGCTCCAGGCAGCTGGGTTTGGATCTGGTCCCCAGGAGAGACTTTAGCATGGTGGACCCTGATGAAATCAGCATCACAGAGCTGTATCGGCTGGTGGGTAAACGTTTGTGCAAACGCACACACACCATTCCCATTAAACATGCGTCACCTCACCACTGCTTTAACAACAAAAATGTGCTGTTCATTCATTAAATCGCGCATTCACCATTTTCAGTCATGTTTCTAGCGCAGAGAAAGTTTCTGTTTGTCAAGCTATAGGAAACAAGCATTTTTCGTTCTTATTTTTGGTGATGAAATAAACACTTTAACAATTAATTTTTGAGAATCACCCAATTGCCGAACTATGTTTCTAATGACAGAACTTGCAACCTTAGGTGGCCCAGGTCAGCATGCATGTCGTACATTCACACGCACACACAAATACAAACAAAAATGACCCCTCTTTAAAAAAAACTCTTAAAAAATATTTATTTGTTTTCAAGACCAGATTGCTTTTATATATTTTTTCTGACTTAAACTTTACTCAGGTAGTATGACAACAAGCAGATGACTGAAAAACTGTAAACAATTAATTAATAATGTATGTGTATTTCATTTATTATGTGTTTTTGTGTTTTTTGATTAATTCTCAAATTTTATTTTACACAAATGCAAAGATTTGTACTTGACAGTTTTTAATTTAGTTTGTTTTTAATGTAGTTGTTTTTCACTTTCGACACAAATTACAGCTGCACAATATATCGTTTCAGCATTGATATCGCGTCATGCGCATCCGCAATAGTCATATCACAAGATATGCAATGTTGAGTCTGAATAATAGTTGACCAGGATCTACAGAATTGTATTTATTTGTTCATTCATTTTCCTTCAGCTCAGTCTTTATTTCAGAGGTCGTCACAGCGGAATGTACCGCCAACTATTCCAGCATATGTTTTACGCAGCGGACTGCCTTCCACCCATACACACTCATTCACACACTCATACACTAAGGCCAGTTTAGTTTATTCAATTGACCTATAGTGCATATCTTTGGACTGTGGGGGAAACCCGAGCACCCTGAGGAAACCCACACGAACACGAGGCGACACTGTCGCACTTTCCACATGGACGCATGCTTTCAGAGCCTTTCTGAATGAATGAATGAAATACGCTGTTTTCCAACAAGGCAACCTGGGGTGCTGAATTATAATTGGCTAAACTAGCAAAGTGCAGGTTAAATTTACCTAAACAAAGACAGCGTTCCGGCACGGAAAAAACATTTTCAAAGCAGAATATCTGACTTCAGCATAGTTTTTCAGTTAAACAAGGATGTTCACTTGGAATGTTTCTTAAATAACTGCACACATTTTATGGTCTTTTTATGCTTTAGAAAAGTCAAAAACTTACATTAAGGACCTTTAAATCTCATACACGAGGACTAAAAAAGCTTATATACTGTCATATAGCACAAGTATTTAAGCATGTTAACGAGAAAGAGAGAAAGCTCCTTATTCACCACGTAGCCAATACAAACTAATATAAAACTATTGCATATGTCACATGCATAAATCGCACCATGTATATTTCATTAAAATGCCTACTGGTTTAAAAGACCTAGATTAAAATAAGTTGGCCAAATGAGAACTGTTCTGTCATAAACTATAGTAAAACAACTTGTCAAAAAGAATAATAAAAAAATTTAACCCTGCGCTGTGAACAGAATAAATACAGGAATAGAGAAAAAGGCGCTCTTTTATTATTTGCTGTCAGTCAGCGCCCGCTCTTTTTTTCCTGGTCATTGCACCTTTGCCGTGTACTGTGTTAATGCAGACAACTGGATACGAGTCACTTTTAAAATATGATGTAAGCTGGTCATCAAAAAAATCGGATACAGTCACAAAATCGGAACTGACCATCAAGATCTGCAGTGTAAATACAGCCTAAAACATTAGCTCATAAGTCTCAAACTCGATTCCTGGAGGGTCGCAGCTCTGCACAGTTTCGCTTCAACCCTAATCAAACACAGCTGATGCAATTAATCAAGGTGTTCAAGGCTACTATAGACTATTAAGCACGTGTGAGTTGGATGTGGTTGGTGCTAAACTATAGAGAGCTACAGCCCTCCAGGAATTGAGTTTGAGACCATTGCATTAGATTTTTCAAATGATGAGTAGTTCTGTAGTTGTTTATATAGCCTAGTATATTTGTACAACACCAAGAAATGTTTTCACGCCTGCAATTGGTTTTGTATGCTTCGTAGCATTATGACATAATGTTAATAAGGTTGCAGGGAATAAAGACGAGAACAGCATCACAGAGCTGTATGGGCTGGTGGGTAGTCATACATTCACACACGTGTGCACACACACACACATTCCCATTACCCATGAGTCACCAAACCGCCCATATTCTTTGCTGTGTTACGATGGCAACTGCAGCTCGACCTGACGCCAAGGCTCTCGCTCGAGTGCTCCGTCCTTTGTTTTAACAAAGACACGCACACACACGCGCATACACATACACACCTCCAGTCGCCTGTGCGCAGGAAAATGATAGTAATTAAGGACAAGAGAGAAATGCTAAATGGCGCATTAACAGGCTGTTTGCAAACTGCAGAGACACTTCACGCATGCAGTTTCCTGCCCTTATAATTTGGCATACATTCATGGCAGAATCATTGGCACAATTGGTTCAGATCTCCCAGAGCCACAACAATGTCTGCTGGTATCTTTGGTGGAATATAATATCAGTTCCAAAGACTAATTGGAATATTTTATTGTAAATGCATAAATTAAATACTAATTATTTTATTAGTTTAAATAGTCTAAATACTATGGTTTCATAACTGGACTTCTCTGTGTTAAATATGAAACACTTTTTGATTTTTTTTTTCGTTTTTATTTCATTATTAATATTTATCTGAATTTGATATTCATTTTACATACTACACAGAAATGCTAATATTCATGGTTTTATATAAATTTTCATAATTATCATTAATATTATACATGCTATGTTTTTTAACTGGTACTTGGTATTAAATATAACACATATATCATTTTTATTTTGTTTTAATAATATACACTCACAGGCCACTTTATTAGGTACACCTGTCCAACTGGGCGTTAACATAAAATTTCTAATCAGCCAATCACATGGCAGCAACTCCATGTAGTCATGGTCAAGATGATCTGCTGCAGTTCAAACCGATCATCAGAATGGTCAAGAAATGGTTGTGGGTGCCAGACGGGCTGGCCTGAGTATTTCAGAAACTGCTTCTCTACTGGAATTTTCATGCACAACCATCTCTAGGGCTTGCAGAGAATGGCCCGAAAAAGAGAAAAAATCCAGTGAGCAGCAGTTCTGTGGGTGCAAATGCCTTGATACCAGAGGTCAGAGGAGAATGGCCAGACTGGTTGGAGCTGATAGAAGGGCAACAGTAACTCAATAACTACTCGTTACAACCGAGGTATGCAGAAGAGCATTACTGAATGCACAACATGTCCAGTCTTGAGGCAGATGGGCTATTGCAGCGGAAGACCACATCGGGTGCCACTCCTGTCAGCTAAGAACTGTAAACTGAGGCTGCAATTCCCACAGGCTCACCAAAATTGGACAATAGAACATTGGAAAAACGTTGTCTGATAAGTTTCAATTTCTGTTGCGACAATTGGAGATGGTAGGGTCAGAATTTGGCATCAACAACATGAAAGCATTGATCCATTCTGCCTTGTATCAACGGTTCAGGCAGTTGGTGGTGGTGTAATGGTGGTGATTTTTTTCTTGGCACACTTTGGGCCCATTTAGTATTGTGTCAACGCAACAGCCTATCTGAGTTTTGTTGCTGACTTTGTCCATCCCTTTATGACCACAGTGTACCCATCTGCTGTTTGCTGCTTCCAGCAAGATAACGCGCCATAGTATAAATTGCTAATCATCTCAGAATGGCATACTCAAATGACCTCCACAGTCACCAAATCTCAATCCAATAGAGCACCTTTGGGATCTGGTGAAACGTGCTATCATGTCAATATGTCAAAATCTATAAAAATTATTTCCATTACCTTGTTGAATCTATGCCACGAAGGATTAAGGCAGTTCTGAAGGCAAAAGGGTGTCCAGCCCGGTACCAGTAATAAAGTGGCTAGCGAGTGTATATTTATAATGAGTATTTTAAATACTACTACTACTACTACTACTACTAAATACATTTAATTTTAATTAAGTAGTATAAATTAAAAGGATTTAAACTGGATTAAATATGTATAGCACATACAGTACAAATGTTTGTAGTACAGTGTAATATGCACTCAATATTGAATAAAAAATCTAAGCAATGGAAAATCCACAGATCAAATCAGATGAAAATCAAGTAGATGTAAATTGTAGGCTGTGTTATTAAGTTAAACCCTGGTGTCAGGAGAGTGTTGAAAATGCCAAATTATTGTAAAAGAGGAAGTGACGCAACTCAGGAAAATTTGAAACTGTATGTTTCTCTGAGCTGCAGGCATGACCACACGTGTCCCAGTTTTCAGTGGTCTGCAGGTGGGCAGAGGTGTGGGGGTATGGGTTAAAGGAAGAGGAACACAATAAAACAAAACAAAACAGAATATGTGGGTGTGAATGATTTCTTTAAAAAGAGGATAGTATGAGTAAGTAGACGACATAGAGGATATTTGATTTTAATGTCATTGTACATGATCCAGTCCAAAGGATTAACTAAGACTTTTTTTGACCATAGACAAGATTAATCACAAAGAAATTAGCAGTTTTGCATTTTCATCACATTTTTGATCGTGTGGTGGCAGATCTCTGAAAAGGAACTTCAAGTGTTGAAGATGCATATGAAGTTATATAACGATATACCAATGCGTGAATACATTTTTTATATATGCATTTCTTTCAAAATTGTGTCATTTATTTGCATTATTTTAAAATAAGGTATAGGGCAAAATCATCAAACTACTGGTATCGGTTCACACCACTTTGAATCATTGGATATCAGTACCGATAAATGTAATATCGGTGCATCTCTAAATAAAATAATATAGAAATTTGAAAATCACATTAGGCAGCTAAAGTTAATACATAAATTCATAGTTACTTATTTAAAGGTGCTGAATGTAAGTTTTTGACTCTTCTAAAGCATAAACATTCCATAATATGTGTGCAGATATTTAAGAAATATCCCAAGTGAACATGCTTGTATAAACTGAAAAACAATGCTGAAGTCAGATATTCTGCTTTGAATATTTTTTTAGCCGTGCCGGAATGCTGTCTTTGTTAAGTTAAATTTTACCTGCACAATGCCAGTTTAGCCAATTATAATTCAGCACCCGGGTTGCCTTGTTGGAAAACAGCCTAATTCATTCATTCATTCATTTATTCATTCATTCATTCAGAAAGACTCTGAAAGCATGGGTCCGTGAGCGAAATGCGACAGTGTCAGTGGACAGTATCAGATGTCAAAATGAGGCAGATTCAGTTCCACATGAGGTTAATAATTAGCAAATTATATAAATATTACAAACGTAAACATTAGGTGAGCAGGTTTCATGGTAAGCGCGTGTCCTAACAGAACGCTTTGTGACGAGATATGCAGTGATGAGCAGTTTGGTTGTTTGCACCAGACGAAACACGACAGAAATTTAAATGCAGCCATTCAGAAGCACAGAATATGAACTCACTCACGAAACGGTAAGCTTTATAATCTATTTAATACATGTTAACCCTCTTTAACATCATTAAATGTAGATGCTGAATTACTCATATGTTTAGTTCTAAAGTTCAATTTGAAATGATTTATTGTATTTTCAAGATCTGAGGTGAACTATCTGCTTCTGCTTTCAGTATATGGAAATAAATGTCATGTAAAATGGCATTTAAACTTACATTGTTAGCATTTAGCACTGAATAAAGCACACAAGCTTTACTTGAGGTGATCACTGTCATAGGTTTCACATGTTTAGCTGTAAGAAATAGAGGCCGTTTGTAATATATAAATTCGAGGTGTTGGTTAGAACCAAAACTCCTTTTAATATGGTAAATATTCCCTCTATCGCGTGTCGTTGCTTTTATTTAGAACACAGTTTAAATCACTTGCTCCTGTCCTCAATCTGGCACCCCACGCTTGCATTTATTTTGATCCAGGAGTGCAATACCTAGTTCAACCACTGGGTGTCAAACTTATATGCTGCACCTTTAAAATGGAACAATCATAATGGTATTTTACAATCACTTCTTTTAATTTAACGTATTATGCACATGAACTAACAATGAGCAATACATTCATGATTATAATTTATTAACAATCCATTTTATGTTGGTTTTATAAAAATAACAGTTTATTGTTTATTCATTTTACCTAATGTCTATTAAAAACTAAAACAATGCATGATTTTATTAACATCTAATCATGATTTTATAGTTAATGTTTAATAAATGCCGCTTTATAGTATTGTATTTTCTAGAATTTATAAATGTCACATTTTAGCAATATTGCGTTACTTCCATATTTTAACATTCTAATGTACACTACAATTCAAAATTTTGTTTAAAGGTGCAGTATGTAAGTTATGTATGTAACAATTTGAGATTAAGATTGGATTGAGAACCATAAGAAATGAGTCTGACTATCAAGCCTAAAGGCTGATTAAAACCGTGTTCTATAAAAGCAACGACATGCGATAAAAGGAATATTTTTTTAAAAGGAGGACATTACATTAAAAGGAGGTTTTGTCCTAATCAACACCTAATATTGTTATATTAGAAACAGCTTCTATTTCTTGCAGCTGAACAACAGAAAACTGACAATGATCACCTCAGGTTCACCTCTTCAGTGCTAACATTGTGAGTTTGAATGCCATTTTATGGAACGTTTATTGCCATACTACTGAAAGCAGCAGCAGATAGTTCACCTCAGATCTTGAAAATAAAATAAACCGTTTAAAATTGAACTTCAGAACTGTGACTCAAAACCAACACATAATGATTCAGCATGTGCATTTAATAATGTTAAAGAGGATTAATATGTATTAATTAGATTATAAACCTTATCATTTCGTGAGTGAGTTCATATTCTGTGCTTCTGAATAGCTGTATTTAAATTTCTGTTGTGTTTCATCTGGTACAAACAGCTAAATTGCTTATCACTGCAAATCTTGTCATGTAGCGTGTTGTTAGGACACGCGTTTACAATGTAACCTACTCACCTAATGTTTACATTCATAATATTCATCATATTTGCTAAATAATAACCTCATGTGGAACTCTGAATCTGAGTCTCATTTTGGAGTTGGCTCCTGTCCACCGGAGGTCTCATTTTGGTCACGAGTGCATGGTTTTAGAGTCTTTGTGACTAAATGAATGAAATACGCTGTTTTCCATCATGACAACCCGGGGTGCTAAAATATAATTGGCTAAACTGGCATTGGACGGGTTAAAAGAACAAAGACAGCTGTTCTGGCATGGAACACTCATTTTCAAAGCAAACTTCAGCATTGTTTTCAGATAAACAAGATTGTTTACTTGGCATGTTTCTTAAATATCTGCAAACATATTATGGTATTTGTATGCTTTAAAAGAGTCAAAAATACAGCACATTTAAGTCTAATTTAAAGTCTGTTCTGCTCACCAATCCTGCATTTATTTGATCCAAAGTACAGCAAGTAAAGATGTGAAATATTTTTTTTACTATTAAAAATACCTGCTTTTAAAATGTAATTGATTCCTGTGATTTCAAAGCTGAATTTGTAGCATCAAATGATACTTCAGAAATCATTCTAATATTCTAATAAGAAAAAAAAGATTTGCAATTTATCTACATACAGCTTACACAGATCCTGTACTTGCAGCCATGTTGGTGTTGGTTGAATAAGTTACCCTTAAATATGAATGTAAATGAAGTGATCATGTTGTTATAAATGTCATTGTCATTGGAATGATGTATAATTTCTTTTTAAATAGATGGAGAGGCGTCACCGCAGACGCGAGGCTCCTCCGCAGGCCAACCTGCACCACTTGTTCCTTCAGATGAAGAGCATGATAAGCTCCAGCCTCGGGGAGGAGCTGGAGGTCTTCTTCTCTGTCTATGATGGCAGAGAAATGCGACCAATCAGGTGCCGTTTCAGACTCTAGACACACAGTTGCAAGTCTATAATTTACTAAAATAGGATTCATTCAACTTAAAATGAATACGCTGTCATTATTTAAAGAGACAGTTCACCCAAAAATGAAAATGTACTCACTATTTACTCACCCTCAAGTGGTTTTAAACCTTTGAGTTTTTTTTTTCTTCTTCTGTAGAACACATAAGAAGATATTTTGAAGAAAGCTGAAAACATGTAACTGTTGACTTCCATAGTAGGACAAACAAATACTGTGGAAGTCGATGGTTACAGGTTTTCATCATTCTTTAAAATATCTTTTTTGTTTTTAACAGTTGAAAGAATCCCATAAAGATATGAAACAAGTAGCAAGTGTAAGTAGATGATGACAGCATTTTCATTTTTGTTTGAACCATGCTCATGGCATTTAAATCAACAAAATAGCAAAAGATGTTATTTTTTGTGTCATTGAGTAATATTTTTATATATATGTAATTTAGTTGTGTTTTGTCGTATTATATATTCAATGTATTTTCTATATTAGGTTATAAAATTTGCCTAAATAGTTTATTATTTTATAAAAAAAAAAAAAACATTTCCTATTTATTTTGTTTTTATTTTAGCATTAGTTAAACTGAAATTTTCTTGGAAATTAGTGGAAATAAATATTAAATCTATTAAATTAATAAATAATAAATGTTGCAGGCCCATAGGCAGCCTGGTGAAAGAGGTGGTTCTTTTTTTTCTCTAAAAAAGTGGACCATTTTGCAGTTATGTGACTCGTTTTCTATTTAATTATGAATATTGATTACATTTTATACATTAGTATATAGTACCAAAAATATTTTCTAAAGATTTAAAATAAATAAACATGAATAAATGCTTATTTTTAAAATACAAATGTATCACATCATATACATTAGAAAAAAAGAAGGAATCTGTTAAAGTTTTAGATTAAAAACTGTAGCTAATTGTCATTTATTGGGCAAATAATAAACTGACCAGCACATTCAACTTACTTCAGTCAGAATTTGGCCATTTGAATAATAAAAAATGTAAACATAATAATAATAATAATAATAATTTAGTGCTTCACGATTTTACATTTGAAAATGTATGGGTAACAACAATAGCCAAATTAGTTTTCAAATTAATTTCAATAATGCTCATGGTGCATGATTTAGAATAAACGTTAAGTGTAAAATGTTTTTCTATTGAGCAACAATACAGTAGGTCAATAATTAAAGATGACCTCACTTACTTCAGATTGTATGTTTTCTAAAAAATGTATTGTATGTTGGACTAAAAAACAAGTGTTTGCATTGGTTAAAACTGATTAGCTGAAGACTGCCAACAGAGTATTCCGCCAGGTCTGAAAGCCTTTTTCGATTGATTATTTTCACAATTATGGTGGCAAATCAGTTAAAATAAGACAAATCAGTTCATATATGGGACAAATTCTGGACCTTTGTCAATGAGAGGTGGGTCTTTCGAACCACCCAAACCTCCCTGTCTATTGACCTGTGTTAAATTAAATGTATTAACAATTATGGGTAAACTGTTATATATTAACATAAAATCTAGTTTTAGTAAAAATCACAAATTTAGTAAAATTTACATTTTATTTTGTCAGGAAACTAAGTAAATTTTTTCCATTAAAAAGTAAAATAAAAACTAAATTAATAATTATTGTTATTGATTGAATTGTTATTAAATATATAAAATATTAGTCATACTATTATTAGTGTTTATGCAATTCTACTAAGAAAATAAGGAAATAAATATTACATGTAATATTAAATATTTCTTTCCTTATATTACATAAGGAAAGAAATATTACATGTATAAAGCATGTATAATGCTTAAATTTACATTATAAGCAGATATTAAACATTCGACTTCTTATGTTAAAAGAAAAGCCTGTTATCATCTCTCTGACCCATCATATCCTTAAACAAACTTGTTCATAAAACCTCCGCATCGATGCAGTCTGACCACAATTTCATTAATTATGGATCACTATATTCTTTCCAGCTGTCTGAAAGACATCTCTAAACCCAGCTAGCCATCCATCAATTCTCTTACCTTGAGCCTATATGTACGAGTATGACGCTATAAGACCATTACGTTAATCGTTTCACTACTGGGAGCTAATATATGTAATTGAATTCAGCTGCGACGTCAATGCATCTGTTTACTGCTCAACATCCTACATGCATCAGCCTAAGGGGTGTTTTATTCTCACATCTATGACAGAGCCATGTCCTTGATGTGTTTGTTGAATTTTTCATTGCTTTCTGTCGGATTTGCTCATTTTAGGAGGGGTTCTAATGTTCAGACCCCCCTCCTCATATTAAATTATTCAGAACGAGTGACGCCTCAGGGCACTTAGTGAAAGTGAAGGAGAATGGAGGAGATACCGAGTCTCAATGGGTTTCTCTCCTTGTAATTACCTTGTCGGAGGCGACCTGCTAACACATGCAGTTGTGGACGCTCAAGTACACACTCGTCTTGCTGTAATTCCTTATGCTTCACGGCGTGCCTGTAGTGGACCTGACTGTCTCTCTTTCTCTTTCTCTGTGTGCAGTGAGAGGTTCTTTGTGCGCCTCAATAAGCAAGGGCTACCTAAGTCTCCAGAGAAGACTGAGAGGCAGTGTACGCTCTTTGTTGTAAGTATGCACTTTTGGGGGTGCACCAAGGGCACGTCCTTGGTCCTTTGTGATTTTTGAATGTATCTGCTAGTGTTTTAAATTAATATTTTCCAGGAACGCATATATGTGACTGGACATTAATAGGAGGTTAATTCTTTTTTGTTATTAGTATTAGTTTTGTAAATATATTGTTATTTTGTTTAGTTTTAGGGCTGCACAATATATCGTTTTAGCAACAATATCTCAATGTGCACATCCGCAATAGTCACATCGCAAAGATATGCAGTGTTAAGTCTGGATTATAGTTGACTAGTATGCGATGTGACTATTGCGGATGCGCACATTGTGATGCTAAAACAATACAGGGAGTGCAGAATTATTAGGCAAATGAGTATTTTGACCACATCATCCTCTTTATGCATGTTGTCTTACTCCAAGCTGTATAGGCTCGAAAGCCTACTACCCATTAAGCACATTAGGTGATGTGCATCTCTGTAATGAGAAGGGGTGTGGTCTAATGACATCAACACCCTTTATCAGCTGTGCATATTTATTAGGCAACTTCCTTTCCTTTCCAAAATGGGTCAAAAGAAGGACTTGACAGGCTCCGAAAAGTCAAAAATGGTGAGATATCTTGCAGAGGGATGCAGCACTCTTAAAATTGCCAAGCTTCTGAAGCGTGATCATCGAACAATCAAGGGTTTCATTCAAAATAGTCAACAGAGTCGCAAGAAGCATGTGGAACAACCAAGGTGCAAAATAACTGCCCATGAACTGAGAAAAGTCAAGCGTGCAGCTGCCAAGATGCCACTTGCCATCAGTTTTGCCATATTTCAGAGCTGCAACATCACTGGAGTGCCCAAAAGCACAAGGTGTGCAATACTCAGAGACATGGCCAAGGTGAGAAAGGCTGAAAAACGACCACCACTGAACAAGACACACAAGCTGAAACATCAAGACTGGGCCAAGAAATATCTTAAGACTGATTTTTCTAAGGTTTTATGGACTGATGAAATGAGAGTGAGTCTTGATGGGCCAGATGGATGGGCCCGTGGCTGAATCGGTAAAGGGCAGAGAGCTCCAGTCCGACTCAGACGCCAGCAAGGTGGAGGTGAAGTACTGGTTTGAGCTGGTATCATCAAAGATGAGCTTGTGGGGCCTTTTCGGGTTGAGGATTGAGTCAAGCTCAACTCCCAGTCCTACTGCCAGTTTCTGGAAGACACCTTCTTCAAGCAGTGGTACAGGAAGAAGTCTGCATCCTTCAAGAAAAACATGATTTTCATGCAGGACAATGCTCCATCACACTCGTCCAAGTACTCCACAGCGTGGCTGGCAAGAAAGGGTCTAAAAGAAGAAAAACTAATGACATGGCCTCCTTGTTCACCTGATCTGAACCCCATAGAGAACCTGTGGTCCATCATCAAATGTGAGATTTACAAAGAGGGAAAACCGTACACCTCTCTGAACAGTGCCTGGGAGGCTGTGGTTGTTGCTGCACGCAATGTTGATGGTGAACAGATTAAAACACTGACAGAATCCATGGATGGCAGGCTTTTGAGTGTCCTTGCAAAGAAAGGTGGCTATATTGGTCACTAATTTGTTTTTGTTTTGTTTTGAATGTCAGAAATGTATATTTGTGAATGTTGAGATGTTATATTGGTTTCACTGGTGAAAATAAATAATTGAAATGGGTATATATTTTTTTGTGTTAAGTTACCTAATAATTATGCACAGTAATAGTCACCTGCACACACAGATATCCTCCTAAAATAGCTAAAACTAAAAACAAACTAAAAACTACTTCCAAAAATATTCAGCTTTGATATTAATGAGTTTTTTTGAGTTAATTGAGAACATGGTTGTTGTTTAGTAATAAAATTAATCCTCAAAAATACAACTTGCCTAATAATTCTGCACTACCTTGTATATTGTGCAGCCCTTTAACAAAACTAATACTAATAACAAAAAAAACTATTAACCTCCTATTAATGTCCAGTCACAAATATGTGTTTAAGAAAAACACTTATCAATAACATTACCAGATTCATTTAATACCTAAACAATGACAAAAGACCAAGGACATGCCCTTGGAGCCCGCTTAAAAAAAACTAAACAAAACGCTAAACACTAACAAAATAAGCAAGTTTATTAAATAAACTGTAACGAAACCTTAAACAAATCCAACAAAGAACTAACAAAATAGAACTTCACGATATTGGAAAAATCTGATATTGTGATATTTTATTTTTCTGCAATAAATATTGCAATATAATTACAGTTTCACAAGATAGTTTGAATAGCGCTATGTTATGGATTTCTGGGGAGTCTAACAGTATTCAGGTACAGAAATTAAATAATCACAATGCAAAAAAATGCTTTTGCTTTTGTGCTTTGTCTCATTTCTAGTCCAAATATCTTTTAATAAAATCTTAATCAAGTAAAAATATTCACAGCAAAATCCTGTGAGTAAAATTTACTTAGTTCAGAGAGTATTTAGTCCCTCTTTAAAAAAGAGCAAATAGGTTGGTAATAAGTAAAGCTGATGTTTGTGGAGTTGCTTATTAATCAAGGTGATCCTCTGCTGACATTCAGTGTATTAAATTTTAAAGGCTGTGACAGTTTTTTTTAAACAGTAAATTTTACTCAGAGCATTTTGCTGTGTAGCGCTTTTCAAACTATCTTGATGCACAATATATCATGTCAGCATCAATATCGCAATGTGAGCATCCGCAATAGTCACAAAGATATGCAATTTTAAGTCTGGATTATAGTTGACCTGTAGCTACAGAATTGTATTTATTCACTGTATTTACACAATTTATGCAACAACGACAACAACAAAATTGAATTTATTCATTTTTTATTTTTGTCTTTGTTTCTAGTCGAACTATATCTACATTTCAAACATAATCTCCCCGCTGGCAGATAATTTTTCTTGTTTTGATTGAAAAAAACTTTTTTTTTTCTTATTTCATCTGAATTTTTCAATATTTTTACGTGATAAAGATTTTTTTTAGATATTTGGACTAGAAATGAGACAAAGCAATTTTAGAAAAGCAAAATTTCATTTCTGTACCTGAATACTGTTAGACTTCCCAGAAAACCATCAAATAGTGCTATTCAAACTATCTTGTGAAACTGCATTTATATCGCAATTTTTATTGCATTTATCTGATATTTCGCAATATCAGATTTTTCCAATGTCGTGCAGCCCTATTTTGTTAGTTCTTTGTTAGATCTTTTTTAAGGTTTCACTACCGTTTATTTAATAAATTTGCTTATTTTTGTTAGTGTTTATTTAATGGGGCTCCAAGGGCATATGCTTGGTCCTTTGTCATTGTTTGGTATTAAATTAATCTGGTGTTTTTTCCCGGAACACATACTATATATGTGACTGAACATTGTTATTATGATTTTTTGTTTGTTTCTTTAGTGTCTTTGGTAAACATTTTTTTCCTTGTTCTTTTGTTTGTACAGTTTTTTTATTGTTCTTTGATTTAGTTTTTCTAGTTCTTTGTTTGATCTTTTTTGTTCCATTAGTTATTTTATGGAATGAAGTTTCTTAATTAGATGTTTATTTATTTCTTTACAGTTTATTCTTCTGTTTAACGCTGTTAGTTAATTTTTCATGCTCTTTTTCAGCATTCCCCAAGGGCATGTCCTTGTTCCTTTGTCATTTTTTGGGTATTAAATGAATCTGGGGGTGTTCTTGATAAGTAATTTCCTGGAACACATATCTGTGACTGAACATCATTATTGTAATTTTTGTTTGTTTCTTTAGTGTGTTTGGTAAATAATTTTTAATCTTTGTTTGTATTGTTATTTTTATAGTTCTTTGATTTAGTTTTTCTAGTTCTTTGTTTGATCATTTTTGTTCCATTAGTTATTTTATATAATGATTTTTTTAAATTACATTTTTATTTTTTTCTTAAGTGTTTATTCTTCTGTTTATCTCAGTTAGTAAATTTTTTACTGCACTTTTCAGCATTCCCCAAGGGCATGTCCTTGTTCCTTTGTCATTGTTTGGGTATTAAATGAGTCTGTTGTTGATAAGTAGTTTCCTGGAACACATCTGTTACTCAACATTATTTGTGCAAATGTTGGAATTTTTGAAAGTGATACAATTTTATCTATAATGATTTCTTTTAAAATGTGCTGCTCAAGTAGAGCTGTCAGTCATTAAGTGCATTGAATTAAATATGCTTACTTGTACAATATTAAATTAGCCCTAAATTTTTGTGTCAAGTAAATCACTTACACAACATTACAAAAAGTGTCTTGTGAATAATATCTTGCAATGAATGTTGTGCACATGTGGTAGAAATATTTATTGTTTTGTTTTGCTGTTTGTTTGTTTTTTGTTAGTTCAGTTTTTATTTTTTTGTTGTCCTGTTTTTTCTTGTTTTTTTGTGTGACTATTTTGTTTAGTTAGTTCTTTTTTCTTTTTGTTTTGGTTGTTTTTGTTTTTAAGTTTCTTTTTGCAATTAGTTTTGTTAGGTTTTTAAATATTTATTTAGTTTTGTAAAATGGTTTGTTTGCAACTTCAATCAACAGCCCTTTTGTACTAAATTACTTTTATTAGATGTTTATTTGATTGTTTACAAATGGAGAAGGTTAAGAAAAATGTTTGTCACATGGAATCGTGTAAATGTTGCTCAATGAAACATCTGTCTCTTTTTAAGGATTTGGGAAGTAGCGATCTTCGCAAAGATGTGTATGTTGTAGCTCATATTTTTAGAATAGGTAAGAGCTGTTGGATGCATATTACTTTCCTCGCCGTGTGACCTGTCATAACGCCTCAGACCCTTGATACTGCACTACAAGTGCGTTAATATTTTAAAAAGTGACAGATTAGATTATTATGAGGGCTGAATGACAGGCCACTTCCAAGTCAAGATGGTGTCTTTTGTCTGTAAACGTCACTTTTGTGTCTGTGTAGCAGTTGTCGCTACATGCATGGCCTGGTACAGTGTAGATTAATGCTCATTTGCATGTACGTAATTCATGTCACTGTGGACTGGGAAGTGTTTGTTGTGTAGCGTATGTATGTATTTTTGTGCCATTATACATTACATGTGAAAAGTTTGGAAAAAAAAAAAAGAAGAAGCCTATTCTGCTCACCTAGGTTGTATTTATTAGATCAGAAATTTAGTAAAAACTGAAAAATTGTGAAATATTATTACAATGCGTTTTCTTTTTGAATTGTATTTATTTTTATAATTTAAAGCTTGATTTACTCCTCTTTCCAGTGTCACATGATCCTTCAGAAATTATTATAATATGCTGATTTATATAATTATCAATGTTATTTTTTTTTCTTGCTTAACCGCTTAACTGTCCCAAAGTTGGGTTGTTTTTCAGTACATATTTTATATATATTTTTTGTCTTAACCAGAACTTATCTTAACAAGCTATACATATCATATGCAAATAGCATATATAAGTTTTAAGACTGGAAACATGGAGTGAAATGCTGTGTTCACACCAGACACGGCATGTGCAAATAAATAGACACATGAGCATTTTGAGTTTACTCGCTTCATTCGCACGTCAAATTCACTTCACAATTGATGCGGATTTGCATCATGGCCCGGGCTTTTGTCTGCCCTGTGACCAGTGGAGTAGTGGCAGGTCCCGCGTGATGGGGGGCCCCGTGTGAAGCCCTTCAGCTTCACTTCCAGGGAGGCCTGCTTTAACTCTTGTGGGTTGGCCCACGCGTTTTTTGCTACACCACTGCCGGTGACACTAGCTTTGTTACTAAATGGCTAACATGGATTTTATTGAGAGAGTAGCTGTGTTTTATGGAGGCTGAAAAACAGCGTAGGTTTGTTCGGTGCCATGTCTGAGTCCACTAGATCCTTTCAGAGGTGCACTCAGCTTAGAAAGTAAACCTGGATGATGGATGATAGAAGCTTGCAGCGGTGCTTCAGACTGAGCCCAGACCAGTTTGGTGAGCTGTTGCCAGTGTTGGCAGGAGGATTTCCCCTTGGGAAGCCAACAACAGGCACTACGTCATAATTACGCCCCTACAAGTGCAAGCTAATGATTGGTAAACAAAGCACGAATGTGATTTCCAGCTCGAGTGATCTGTGCGATTCACTTGTTAAGCATGTCAAACGCAAAACGCTTAACTCACGCCACTTCATTCGCATCGCCTAATTTGTGCGAATCACACCGCAGGATGTCTATTCGCGTATTTGCATTGACCTAACATGTAAATTAGACACTTAATCCTCATCTGGTGTGATCGCAGCATGACAGTTAACAGGTTAGAAATCTTTGTTGGAAAAGAAGCTCAAATAACAGCATATATTTAACATAAAGAGCCCTATTTTAACAATCTAGACGCAAAGTCCGAAGCGCAGGGAGCAAAAGCATTAAGGGAGTGTCAGAATCTACTTTTGCTATTTTGAAAGATGAAAAATTCCGCTTTGTGACGCGGCGCATGGTCTAACAGAGTTGAGCTTATTCTGTAATGAGTTATAGGTGTGTTTTGAGAATAAACCAATCAGAGTATTATCTCCCATTCTCTTTAAGAGTCAGTTGCGTCGCGCCATAGCACATTTGCTATTTACATGGCAGACTTTGTAAGTGAAATAACTGGGTGCTTCACTAGCGAGAAAACAGTTAAAAAGATCATCTGCAGCGCGAGAATGAGAGATGAGCCTCCTCATTCTTTACTTTCACTTTCGCACAGACATCCAGTAGCCTACATAATTAATTTTGTTTAAGCACAACGATTTATTTCAAAAATATTTCTAAATTCAGTTCTAATTTCCAGCAAACGAATAAATGGACAATAATAACGAAGTGTGGTCAAAAAACTGAGTTATGTTTAAATACACATGCTATGCCCCATATGGTCTAAAACCCGACAGGTGGGCAAATCTAAGCTTGTTTTAATTAAAACAGATATAACAAATATGCATATAATAAATAATACTACTAATAATAATAACATTATACAAAAGCAAGTTGTCATGAAAAAACTGAAAAAGCCCCCCAAGATGAAGAAGGCATGAAAGCAGTGGTTTTTATATTTATATAGAAAGTAATAATTATTGTAATATTTTCATCCTTTAATTCTTTTTCATTTGTAAAGATATTTGCGTATTGCTGTACATCCTGTGTGTTTAAGCAATGTTTAAGCGAGGCACACAACTAACGAGCTCTGCGCTGGACTTCTCTTAACTATTGAACAGTCTATTTTAGTTGTTCAAAATAGCAACTTGTCAGCAATGAGCCTTAACACACCTTCTTTTTTAGATCAGAATGCCTATGGGCGCACATATGAGCGCAAATGCATTTGCTATTTAAACAGCGTGGTGAAAAACGTCAAAACGACCCTTGCGTCAAGCTGAAACGAGCAAACAATATTTGCAATGTGCCTTGCGCCGCATTGCTCCAGGTGTATGATAGGGCCCATAGACTTTTTGTTTACATTATAAATATTTTCAGCTTAACAGTTAATAAAACTAAAAACACATTTATTGTTACTCCTACAGTTTGCAGCACAACAGACTTTAACATTGATAATATTAATACAATTTTCCTGAGTAACAGATCATCATATTAGAATGATTTCTGAAGTATCATGAGTAATGATAATACAAAATTCAGCTTTAAATCACAACAGTATTCAATAAAAAAATCTAATTTAAACTATTTAAAAAACAACTATTTAGTTTGTAATAATAACTCACAGTTTTACATTATATCACAGTTTTGTATTATATTTTTGATCTAACAAAGGCAGCCTAGGCTTCTTTTAAAAACATTTAAAAATCAAGCTGATCCCAAACTAGTAATGTCTTTTTGTAAAGATCTGAGCGCTAATCATTCTGCCATAAGAGCTACATAAAACTGACAAGTCAGCTGGAGTAAAACCCTTACAGGATGTCAAGCTTGTGACAGTGCTATGTGTTCTTTGAGGCAGAATACGAATGACGAGAGTTTTGTATTAGCATATGTGTTAATAAACATAAAAGCAGTGTGTAAGTTATATTGTGTTTGTGCGCAGGACGAATGGTGGCAGGGGAGAAGAAGAATGTGAGTAACACACAGTATAAACGCCCATACGGTTGTGCTGTAATCAGTGTGGCTGACCTGTTGACAGCTGACTTCAAGGACGATCACTTACTGAAGATCTACTCGTGAGTATTACCTTTTGAACTAAACACATAAATGGGTGCTGGGGGATGGAGCTATTAGTATAATGTTAGATATACAATATATTGTATAACCCTGTACAGATATGGCTACTGAGAATGCGCGAGTGATTTAAAGTTATATTGCACGTAAACTGTGGCAAAGCAGAACAAGGTCTAACACAATAAATACATGGCCAGCAGGGGGCAGTTATGTAACATAGTGAGCATGCTGAACTGATGTACTGTATATTTGTTTTGTTGATAAAATATATCTGTGTATCTATGAACTAAGCTTTGTGAACTAGTAAAAATACAATTCAATAAATATAATTCTAGGGTGGCACGGTGGCTCAGTGGTTAGCACTGTCGCCTCAGAGCAAGATGGTCGCTGGACCAGTTGGCGTTTCTGTGTGGAGTTTACATGTTCTCCCCTTGTTTGCGGGAGTTTCCTCCGGGTGCTCTGGTTTCCCCCACAAGTCCAAAGACATGTGCTGTGGTGAATTGGATTAACTAAATTAGCCGTAGTGTATGTGTGTGAATGTGAGTGTTTATGGGTGTTTCCCAGTGCTGGGTTGCAGCTGGAAGGGCATCTGCTGCGTAAAACACATGCTGGAATAGTTGGCGGTCCATTCCGTGGTGGTGACCCCTGATAAATAAGGGACTAAGCTGAAGGAAAATGAATGAATGAATGAAATATAATGCTGAGTTCACACCAAACATGGAATTTGCGAGTATTTGTTAGTAAGTTACATACAAAGTCAATGCCATAGAGGCGAATTACTGTCGCATGGAAGGAATATTGCATAATGCGCAATGTGTTTGACGCAAACGTGTGGAATTTGCCCCAGTTGCATTTGTGGAAAATTCATATGAGGTAAAAAAAAAAAACATCCTGTATCCCATATGTAAACTAGAAAAAGTTTACACGCTTAGTGTGTGAACCCAGAATAAGAATAAACAAATCCATTCATTAATTAGCTAACATTATTATTTCATAAATGTTTTATTTCATTTTTTGTTAGTCTTTTGATTAGTTTTAATGTAATTTATTTTTGTTCACTAGCTAGTATTTTGTTAGTTTTAGTTTTCTTTTGCCTAAACATTTTGTTTTGTTTAGTTAGTTCTTTTATTCTTTGTTTTTGTTTTTTTGCTTTGATTGTTCTTTTGTTTTGATTTATTTATTTATGGATTTATTTATTTATTATAGTTTGTTTGTTGTTGTTTGTCTGAATTCTGTTTTTGTTGGTTTTTATGTGTTATTACTTTTATCGGTTGGCTTTATTGTTTTGTTTTGCTTGTTGTTTTGGTTCATTAGTTTTATTTTGTTTTGTTTGTTACCCTTTTTTGTTTTTTTTGTTAAGTGTCCACTGTCCCATCTGGACTTATGTATTTAAAACCCTAATAGCAAAGTCTAAATACAAAGCAGTCATGACAAGCTATTATTCATTTAAAAGTTTCAATGTTCATATTTATGATTTTTGACAGGAATTACTGAGGCTGCATTTACCTCAGTGCATTTTAATTTAAAAGCAGCGTTTAAGAATTAAAATGCTCTATGTCTATTTCTTAATTTTTTTTACTGCATTTCAGAAAAACAATCTCTATCCATACAGGCCAAAATGCATGATACAGGAGCATTTTATGTGTTTATTAGAGGCTAAATTAAAATAAACCACTAAATGATATATACTGCCTTTGAATATAATGTCTACTTACATTTTATGAAAAATCACTCAATCCATATGTAGAAACAAAGTTGCCCTTATATATAAAATAAATCTTATCTAAAAGGCATCTGCAAAAACCTAGAGCCAAGGAGAGAGAGAGCAAGAGACAGGGCAAGGGAGTGTTCATTTGCTTGTTGTAATATAGTCATAAGCAAAAATTGTATTATTTTGTCAAAAACTAGATATGTATTACGATGTTAAAACATATCACACTGAACTTGTTGTAACCAGTTGAAATGCATAATAATCTTGTGCTGCATTTTATTCACAGATGCAATGCTGAAAGCGAATGGTATCAAATCCATGACAGTATTATCAGGAAGGTCAGCTCTAGATACAGCCATATTGGCTCAAACACAGGTAAGAGTTTCTCAAGCTTGATTTTGCTTCGTAACTTTTTTTTATTATTCTTGAGCCAAATTTTAGCTTTGCTTTGTTCCTTGGACAATCTTTTAGTGTATTTTTTGTTTTCCTTATAACTATGTTTATTATTTATGTTCATGCTTTATTTCTAGGAAAAATCCGTAGCTCTGTTTATAGAGTTTTGTTTGTAACAATATTTGTTATCATAAAGCAAAATGTGTTTTTGTTTTGTTTCTTGTGGCTGTTTTTTAAAAATATTTATACAATAAGCCAAATAAGCCAGTTTTTCTGTTTTTGTTTGTTTTGTTTTGTTTCTAGGACAATATTGTAGCTGTACATGGAGTATTGTTTCATAACAATATCTATTATATACAAGTTATATTATTATTATTGTCATTTATTATTATTTTGCTCTGTTCTGTTTTGTTCATAGGACAGTCTTGTTGCTGTATTTAAGTTTTGTTGAATAGCTATGTGTAGAATTACAGCACTAGCATAAATTAATAAGACCCCATTTTGAAGATAAATATTTGTATACATTTATCAGTGAATATAGGTCCAACAAATGTGTGCATTTGTACAAAAAAGATTTATACAATAGATATTTTTATTTAAACAATATTTTAGTCACTGAACATCTTTAGAAATAGAAAGATAATACATTTAAATTTATGCAATTATGTATTTAATTATGTATGTTTAAATTATGTATTATTTTGTGGTATATTTGTTCCTTGTAACTAAATTTATGGTTTTGTTTTATAAAAAAATATATATTCACAAGCCAGAAATTGATTTCTTTTCTTTATATTTTATTTAATTGGTCTAATTGTAGGCCTACGGAAACTTTTCGGCAGAATGAACCATCCAAAGGCACAGAATATCCATCTTTTCTTCGAACCGTTCCTCTAAAGAACGTTTGTCCATCATAGCAACAGTGTTTTTCTGAGCCAAGCAATCCATTTAATTGAACTATTCAGATTGTACCAAATCATGCTGCAGAATTTCTTTTCTTTGTGCTCTTTAGATATAAATAGCAGGACTCTTTACAGAGAAATGCCGGTCTCTCTCCTAGCAACCACTTCAGATTGGGCAGCAGAAAAGCCTGCAGTTGAAGCATACGCCAGTGTGGATTCAACAGAGCCGAGCTGTTATTCACACGCTTTTGCTTTTATGACGTCTGCATGACTCAAAGAGCTGCAGTTTGAAGCTTATTGTGTGTGTAAGACACAGTTATCATCAAAATTCCCCATGCAGTTGATTGATTGCATTAAGAGTTAAAAATGTATTTCTAAAATCACGTTTGAATATGCAAATGAGGTTTTATTTCAAGAAGTGTGTGCTCATTTGCATACACGTCCAGCGCAGAAATTCTAAAAAAAATTTCAGGCCGTGAACACCAGGACAATTTTTGCTTATGCTTATCATTAAAGTTGAATGTCTTCTGACTAAACAAAGGCAATTTGAGCATGCACACCGATAAACACCTGAAGTTAAAAGCATCATTTTTTTGTTCAAGGTTTTTTTATTTGTTTTTCAAGTTATACAGAGCAAACAAAAACACCCCTTTTAAAGAACACCAGATCTAGAAACAATATATTATCAAATGTCCATAGAGGAAACAGAAGATGTAAATATGACATGAAATATGACACGATTTCCTTTATTTTTTTCATATTGTCATGTTGCGTGCGTCCATTTCTGTCACAAGAATTAAAAAAGGTTGCCAGACCTTATAGAATGTCTCAACAGATCCTTTAATAGTATGTCTTATTTTCTCCAACTTAAGATGAGACAACACTTCTCTTATCCAGTGATTATGTGTTGGTGGAATAGGGTCTTTCCATTTAAATATTATTAGTCTTCTAGCCAGAAGAGAACCAAAGGCTAACATTTTAATTTGTCTTGTGTTAAAAGAAGCGTTCTCGGGGGCCACCCCAAATAGTGCGAGAGAATGTCTCAAAAATACTAATCCAGTATATGTGAAGCTTTGGGCATGTCCAGAACATGTGCAGCAGAGTAGCAGGAGCCTGTCTACACCGATCGCATATGGGATCTATGTCAGCATTGAAAAGCATCATTTATTTAAAAAAAAAAAAACCTTGTGCTTGTTTTTTTGTTTGTTGTTTTGACATGCCTTGTTGAGAACTAGCAGACAAATGAGATTGCCAATGTTGTTCACAGGCTTTGAGCTGCTGAAACTATGCTGCGGTTTCATTAAAGTTTGTGCGTGCGTAATTCTGTTGTACGATGCTGCAAATTGGGGTGGGATTAAACATGAAATCACGTGATGCGATTTTGCAGGTCAGAGTTCACCAAGCTTGAACTTTCCAACGCAGCGAACTGCGAAACTTGTCGTACGAGCTTGTGTTTCCGGTCTTCTGCATTCGCGTGCGTATGAATAAAAGTCTATGGGGAGAAAAGTCTAGTGTAACCGCAACTTTACAGTAAAACACAACTTGGTGGCGCTCAAGCAAATAATGATCTAGCCGAGCACACAGAAATAGGATATGATAGTGAAACTAATGTTTTATTTTAGATTGACTTCATTTTAAGATTAAGTTCACTTAATTTTCTTTCATAGCTTGTGACTTTTTGACAGCAAACCTTTGACTATGTGTTTGTGCGCTATAGTGGACAAGATTAAACAAGCGAAAGTGATATACCAAGTGTGCCTCAAGCCTCCTTTTGAGTGACGCTCCCGGCTGTTAGATCGCCCCCTGGTCATAAAGTCATAAAGCCCGTCTCACCCATGTTAATCAACAAAACTTGAGCCCACATAAAAAAAATTGATTACACTTGCAATAAAATTTCCCAAAAGCTGTTTTTGTCAATAGAAGCACTGGTTATCAAGCTGATATAGGTTCAGGTGTTCATTTTTGTAAACAGTATGATTTTAGCCAGTAATTTAATGCTTTAAAAACAGGGCTTGCATCATGATTGACACTTGTGATTGACAGCTTCTCTAAGCAGACCGCCGGATTTTCGGTAGGAGATTGAAGTACCTATGTTTAATTTCTGTGTTATTTTACCATGATAAAATAAGTTGTTCAGCTTTAAACTACACTTTCTGACCTACAAGATCTGACGAATAACGGTTTAATCGGTTAAATGTGGGCTTTTGTTGGCTGAATCACGCCAAACGTTATCATGTCAGGGAAAACAGATCGTTATCTAGCAGTAATTCTCTTTATGGGTCTGAAATAATAATTAGGAAGACAAAACTAATGTAAGCTGACTTCCACATTGATTTCCTGTAACGTTATTTGAACTTGATTTAAAGGACGTCTCTGACATTTTGAATTTCGGCATGTTATCGAGTGAATCTACTGAATTTTCTGTTTGAAAAATATAAAACATTCTAGAAAGAAAATCTTTCATAACAAATAGAGTTGTAAATGTTATATGTTATTTATATACATCATTTGCCGTTGGCTTTTTATTTGAAAACTCCTAATAAACATTAAAATGAATGTAAATTTCTCTTTACCAGATATAATTAAGGCATCAACCTCAACCAAATGAAAACGGAGGTAAAGAAAAAATTATAAACAATATACAAGCGATGTTGCAGCAGCTGAAAGACGTCGATAGATGAATTAATACTGCAAATTTATTGTACAAATACAAAGGACTATTTATATATAGTGCTGGGATATGTAAATACCCTGTTGATATTTAGAAATATTGCTGTAATTTTTGTTAATATATACGCATACATTTTTCCGCATGGCGAATAGCTGTCCATGATGTGGGTCCTGTTAATTATTAATTAAAATAAAAACCTTTCTAACCTTTCTGTATGTGTTGTTTATATGTTATTTTTTATATTTTTCAAAAAAAAAATTACCCCTATGAAGATAATAAATACCAACAACCCGTTATAAGAGAAATATTTTTGTGCTCACCATAGCTTAGTCTAACTCATAGAGTGTATGAAAGATTGTTTATTTCTGCAGTCCAACATATATTGTTTTTATCAACTTATTAAAATCAGCTTACATCACACAGTATTTTAATAAATGCTATATTATTACCTGTTTTTAAATGTAAGTGCTTATATTTATGCAAGCTTTTGTTATAGTGCAGATACGGGCAGTCAAATGCGAAGTTCTGAGGGAGGTGGTTGATTTGCCGTACAAGCGTTTGGTTGCAAGCTAGATTCCGCTGCTCTGCCTCTGGCTCCATCATGCAGTCTTTCTGCGCATGCCCAGGCTCCAATTTCAACAGTTTTTTGCAACAGTTTTTGCCTGTTATGAGGTGTTTTGCATTCAAAGCATTCAATGGGAAAAGGCTCTGTTGTGTCGTCCATATTTTTTACAGTCATTGATAAATACACAATACGTGATAAATAGAGAACAATTTAAAGATGACATCTGGGAATGGCTGACACAAATCTAAATGTACAGTTGAAGTCAGAATTTTTCCCCCTTCTTAATTATTAGCCCTCCCTGTATATATTTTTCCCAATTTCTGTTTAACCGTAGAAATTTAGAACACATTTCTAAACATAATAGTTTTAATAATTCATTTCTAATAACAGATTTTTTTTCTATGCCACGATGACAGTACACTGTTACTAGATATTTTTTAAGATACTAGAATTCAGCTTAAAGTGCAATTCAAAGGGCACCTATTTTACCCCTTTTTCAAGATTTAAGATAAGTCTTATGTGTCTCCAGAATGTGTCTGTGCTCAAAACACCCATCAGATGATTTATTATACCTTTCAGAATATTGACATTGTGTGCTCTGAACACACTGTAGCTGTTTTTGTTGCCTGTGCCTTTAATTCTAGTTCTCCCTACCCTCCATTACCATGTGCATCTCCGGCTACGTCAGATAAACAGCACAGTGACAGACATAAAGGAAGCAAATCTCACATAATGTTTGTGAGAAATACTACAGTAAGAACTTTCCAAATAACTATTATATGTATTTGTTGTGGAGTTAATTCAAGCCTCTCTGCAACGGTGAGTCACACAAAGTCATTACAAAGTTCACGCACACACACACACACAGAGGCTTCTCAATATGTGTTCTTTAGTGATCTTGCGTCCTCGTGTTCTCATGTAACGTCATCATCAGCTGCCAAAGTTCAGTTTTAATACTCAAGACTGCAAGAAGAGGACGCGTGAAAGTTCCTGGATGTGTTCTAGATATTGAGGATGCACCAATGCAGACTTGAGCACCGAAATCGCTCTAGAAGTCCCAGAAGTCATTACGACTGGAGGTGGGAAGCAAAGCATTTTAAATAGATTTAGTATTAAAGTTCAGAGATATAACTTATTTACCTCAGGAGTTTCCCTAAATAAAACGGTGAATATAAACATTACCATGAACATCTTAATAAAGGAATAAACACATTAAGGGTGTTTGTTTGCTGAAATTCGTATTAAAATCTGTTTTATTTATATTGTGCAACGTATTTATAATGTTTTTATGGATAGTATATATTTTGAAAAGGGGTAAAACAAATCATTGTATGAATGCTGTAATGTTTAAATTATTATCCATTTAAAATGCATGAAGGTCATGTGACCATCAGGAAGAACGCAGCATCTTATTCCTCACAGGATACGTTCTCTGTTCTCGCGGTTTGTTCTTCTGAGGACACCTGGCAAGTCCGTTCTCTGCATTCTTTGAATTGAGAAAGAGCCAGACAGTGCGCGCTTTTAAATTTGCACTGTTTTTGCACAGCAAATGTGACAGGCTACACATTAATATCCTCTGCTGTATGGATATCCGTTATGTTAATGTATAAAATAAACAAATAATAATAAATAATAATATTAAATAAACCTGATTTAACGTCCACAAACCGGGACTGAAGCGTATCGTTTATAATTGTACTAAAAATCCGTCTGTAGTGATAAAGACAGTAAAATTGCTGTAATTTATTACAAACATGCACTGTTTTAAAAATGTTTTAAACTTGTAAAACTTATTTTTGATCACATTTGATGATGATTGATGATCACAGAGAGCTGAACAGATCTTTTAATCCCAGTTGTTTTGCACACGTCCTGTCTTGTTAATATGATTATATGAGTTACTACAGAGACTAATTAATACGCTGCTTTCAACCAATTCGGTGGATGAGGAAACCGCTCTTCTATGTCACGTTGCGGTGGGCCTCAAAATGGGATGGATTTTGATACTATTTTAACGTCAGGAAAAAAAAAAAAAAGAGAGACTTATTGTTTTTATATCACCCCAATATGACTGATTTTCATCATAGGTGCCCTTAAAAGGTTTAACTAGGTTAATTAGGCAAGTTAAGGTAATTAGGCAAGTCATTGTATAAAAGTGGATTGTTTTGTAGACTATTGTAGACTGTAGAATATTGCCGAAGAGGGCTAATAATCTTGACCTTAAAATGTTTTTAAAAAAATTAAAAACTGCTTTCATTGCAGTCAAAATAAAACAAATCAAACTTACTCCAGAAGAAAAAAATATTATAGGAAATACTGTAAAAAAATTATATTACCTGCTGATCATTGTTTGGTCCTGACCTGACAGTCTTGTCTGTCCTGTCAGTGTTTAATGTTTCCCTGTTTGTTCTGTACTTGTTTACATTTCTTTGCCTTAATTTGTGTCAGCCATGTGCTCCTCTTGTCTTTCCTCCTTGTTTTCAGTTACCTCGAAATTCCTTTGTATAAATGTATAAGTATTTCCCTCTTTAAAAACCTTCAGAGTATTAATATATAGAATAGATCAAAAGCCAAGCTGTCAAGTTTTGGGTAGGTAAAGCCGCCGAAGCAGAGATTAGTGGCTCAATGCAAGGGACAAACTCATTTTGTAATAAGGATTGACGCTTCAACGGAGTGAGGATCCTATGCAGGTCTTTATTAGAATGGTCAGACAGGCAGTGGTCAAAACAGGAACAAACAGATGTATATGGGCAATCCAGAGTCGTAGTCGTAATATCAGGCAGATGGTCACAAGGCAGGCGGCACACAGGGATAATAGAAACAAAACAAAGCAAAGGTCTAAACACAGGAATCAGGACAAGGAAAATGAGTCGTAAAGTTTACTTGTTCAGATCGCAAGACTCTGCAACATTGTGTGTTTGTGTGCTCACTTTATAGTCCATGTATCAGTTCATGAGTGGCTTCAGCTGTGAGAGTGCAATCAAAGGTGACTTGGATCAGGTGTGTGCGTGTGGCATGACTGAATATGTAGTCCATATGAACCAGCAGATTTGTAGTCTGTAGTGACTGTTTGTGTGTTTACCAGCGATCTCTGGCTGTAGATCGCTGGTGATCGTGACACATTTTATGAAAACAGCTTATAAAATATATATTGTATTTAAAGCTGTTAAAGTGCAAGAGAAACTTTCTATATGGAAACACTTAAGTGTATCTTGGATATTTCCTTTACATTTAAATATTTAATTAAAACACTATGAAAAGCCAAAAATCTCAAAATTGACATCCATGAAAAACGAGAATAAGAAGACTTAAGAAGCTTATTTAAGGGTTGCACATTTGTAATCATTAAATGTATTTTAATAGCAAGCAACCAGTAATAATTAATTAAATTAATTAATTTAAAAAGTCTAAGTTTTGTGGTTGCAATGAATTAAAAGTCTAGTTTGTCATTTCTCTTTGTCTAGCAAAAATACTAGCATTTACTGAAGAAATTGTGAGTGGTGCTTGTGTGTTGCCGGGGCTCTGCTGTTGCTAAGGTTTTACGGATGCTGCTACAGTAAATGGAGGCTAAGATGTTTTTTTTAGGAGAGTGTTTACTTGTCTGAGCCGGTACACTGAAGTTCAGTCTAAGATTTTTCAGTGGTTTTATCACTGTAAATGCACAAGTCAAAATCATACAAATGAATCGGTCACAAAGAAGCTTATTTCTTCTATTATATTATTTGTAAATTAAAGCTGAGGTTGAATATTGAATCAAAATTATAACTTTTTAATTGATTACTTTTGATTGTATTTAACTTTTCATTTTGTTTACATGGTATATTATTTTTGTTTTATACTTTGCATTGTTATTTGAGTTCCAGATCTCAGTCAGCTGGTCAATTTGAAGTCATCGGCAGTAGTTTAGTTTTAGAGAGAGGGAGAGGGAGAGGGAGAGGGAGATGGAGAGGAAGAGGGAGATGGAGAGGAAGAGGGAGAGGGAGAGGAAGAGGGAG
>CAIGQZ010033231.1:253433-267498 GCA_903798205.1 Danio tinwini
ATCCATCTATCCATCCATTTATCCATCTATCTATCCATCTATCTATCATTTGAATCAAACATATTAATTTTCTAAAAAATTCTTAAATGACACAAATTATGTCTGTTTGGGTTGGCACTAGATGCTGTATATTTTACTGTCAGATGTTACTGCAAAGGTTTATTGAAATGCATTTGTGTTTCTTTTGCAGGCCTTAATGTCTCCCTTCAGCTACTGCACGGGGATATGGAGCAGATTCGGAAGGATTACATGCGTCTTTTCACCCGCAACGTCTCTATTACTAAAAGACTGGGTTTCTCCGATATCATCATTCCAGGTGGGATAATCACATTTGGTTTTCATTGTGCCGCTCTTTTACATTACATTACGTACACAATTTATGGTTGGCATTGTTATGCAAATTTAATCTGTTTTTTTTTTTTTTTTTTACAATATCTTTTGTCATCATATGGTAATGTGGGCTGCTCAGTGCCGTTTGTAGGAATGGATTAATCATGTCATTATGTACTAAATGAATTGGTTAGCTGTGTAAATACAGGCTTAACAGGAGCAAAATACTGTTTTTATTAAGTTATAATGAACTTTGAGTGCTTCTGTTTCTTCCGTAACACAAGCATATCTTCCAAAGATAGCACAGTCTGAAAAAATGTCAATGCTCAACAAAATAGGATTGATTTTACAGGATGTTCTTTCTTTGCTCGCTGTCACATAATGTACATACAAGACAAAATAACAGAATCAGATGTGTTCTGCCCCTTGTTTGACCGTAATAACAAAAAGATTCTGTCCTTTTATGGCACACAATAAATGTGCCCACATTTTCATTGATATCCCCCCTCAAGACATCTTTAAGCCACATATGTGGACAGAGTAATTAGAAATGTTTTGTTTTGTTTCTAACACTTCTGCGGATTATTGAATGTTTTAGCTAAAGTTATTTGCTAAAAAAACGTGGTTTGCCTAAAGTTACATTTGTTGTCCACCTCAGGTTATATATGTAAAAATCTAGATATGCTTTCTGTAAATACACAAAACAATGTATTAAATGTAGTGCCATTTATCAACATAACAGCATTTACTTTGCTAGCAATCTGGCTAAAATGTTAGCATTGTGTCTGTATAACATACTAAAAATGTGTTTCCTGCTAAAAAATCCAGCTTAAACAGCCTAAGCTGGTTGGCTGGTTTTAGCTGGTCGACCAGCCATTTCCTGGCTGGTATTTGGCATTTCCAGGCTGGGAGTTGACCAGCTAAAACCAGCTTGACCAGCCAAAACCAGCTATGTCCAGCTTAAACCAGGCTGATAAAGCTGGTTTTAGCTGGTTTAAGCTGGTAATTTTCCAGTCTGACCAGCTTAGACCAGGCTGGAAACCAGTCTAGAAATGGCCAAACCCCTCTAAAACCAGGCTGGTCGACCAGCTAAAACCAGCCAACCAGCTTTTTTTTCAGCAGGGTTAGTGTTATACAACAAGCTAAAACATGTTAGCGATGCACTAAATCATGTTATCAGCTCTATAAAAAGTGTGATAGAAATAAAAATATCTTGCTTTGTGTTGTAAACAGTGTGCGAATTATACATGGATGGTCTGGGGGTCTACGTTTTCTGTAATGTTAGTTTGTGTAATACATGCTTCATTCATTCATTCATTCATTCATTCATTTTCTTTTAGGCTTAGTCCCTTTATTAATCTGGGGTCACCACAGCGGAATCAACCGCCAACTTATCCAGCATGTTTTATACAGTGGATGCCCTTCCAGCTGCAACCCATCACTGGGAAACATGCATCGATCTCATTCGCACACATACACTACGGACAATTTTAGCTTTCCCAGTTCACCTATCCACCATGTTTTTGCACTTGTGGGGAAAACCGGAGCATCCGGAGGAAACCCACGTGAACACGGAGAGAACATGCAAACTCCACACAGAAACGCCAACTGACCCAGCCGAGGCTCAAACCAGCGAAAAGTTTTACCAAATGTTTTATAAACATGCTAGCAATTTGTTAAAATGTGCAGTATGTAAGTACTGTACACATGTATGGCCAAAATGTCTACTACTAATCTCTTACTGACATTAGTCTTATGCAAATACTTACTGTACAACAATATACAGTAGTATTGAAGAACTTTGTAAACAAAGTGTTGTAGTCATTTATCGATTATAGTATTGTGTTAAACATGCTAGTGGAGTTCAAATATGCTGGTAACCTGTTGGAACAAGCTAGTAATAAGCTATATTGCTGCATGTATGTTTGCAGTGTTTGACATTATGTTAGCAAGTAGCTAAAACACGCTTAAAATGTGCTAGAACTTAGTATAAATGTACTAATACATCATTTTTTGTATAATGGGCTGGATGGGGTTTTTCACTTCATTTAGCCTTAATCTTAATTATACTTTTTTTTAAATGCTCAAGCTTTTAAAAGTACTTCCAGATGGTATTTTTAAACTGAAACAAGCCAAACTTTGCCTTGACAAACTTTTTTAGGAATAAAAATATATTTATTTTGAATACTTAAAGAGCCCCTATTACACATTAACAAGGGTCATATTTTGGTTTTATGGGTCTCTAACAACATACTGATATATATGCAAGGTCAAAAAACATGTTCATGGTCTTATAATATGCATTTATTTTTACCTAATTATCCCAGCGACTCCCATATGAATCGTTTAGCGATTCATTTGTTCCCAAACCCCTGCTTAGCGCAAAGCTAATCTGTGCTGATTGGACCGATGACAGCCTGTTGCCATCGACAGCGTTCAGCGCAAGACAGTAAAATGGCCAGCATGGTTTATCAAGCCTGCGGCCGCGGGTCGCCAACATTGGTATAGGATCCGATCGCAGCGGACGCCCGAAACACGCTTCATAGTAAACTTACTAACACCACAGTAAACAGTACCCAGTTCTCAACAGTGTTATTCAGACATTTCAGCGCCGACAGCAGTGCAGTTAAACACTAGCATATGTTTGACATACATTCAGTTTTAATCCACACAGCAACAAAAGCTGAACTATTCTGAATCTTGACTGCTGCACGTGATCAGCTAACAGTGGCCATAGCAACGACAAATGGCAGTGGAACGAGCTTACGAAAGCATTTAAATCTGTAAACAAAGCAGCACGCGTCGCGTTTACAACGTGGCATTAGACGCGATATGAGAATATAAAGAGTTAACCAGATACAGTACACGCGGTTACTAGTATCAAAACATGTAGATCATTTCTATTTGGAATCATTGCTGTGGCACCTCGTCCGTGAACTGCTATATGTTCTAAGTGCTTACCTGTACTCTGCTTTTCTAAACGATCACATCCCTAGCCGGGAGGTTGTAGCATCCTCTGTCCTCTGGCAAGCTATCTCTGCGCGCTCCCGCTCTCCATTCGCAAGCCTTTTCAGTGCTGCTCACCAGCCCGAAGCCCAGCGTTCAGCAGCCTGCCGGTGTACCTAATATTTTGTCCTTATTTTGCCTGCACCCCTGGTGTCTTGTCTGTCCATTACAAGATGGAGGCAGAAACTAATGCATGAGCTGTGTAGTGATAGATCGCCCATTGTAAGCGTGCAGATTTCTGAATGACTCCTTTCCCCTCACACTTCCAATAATATCCAGGTAAACACAGCGTCTTTATGAGCATCTTTGCTGCTGTGTTAGTGGGCGGGGCCACAGGTTTGACTTTTGCCAGGTCTGTGCGCGCAACCATTATGTTTCATAACGACATCGCGCCGAAACGGCTGAAGATTCGTTATCAAGATGATTCATTTAAACCACTATGTGTCGACTCATTTTATAGATGAATCAATAGTTTTAAAAACTGTCCACTTTCAGATTTAAGCTTTAGCTGCATATTTCACTTCACTAAGAGTTGTGTTACACACTACATGGAAGGTCATTTTCAAAAACCCATAATAGGGGCTCTTTAAAAAATTCTCTGAGGATTTCAGCTGAAATAAATTGTGAATTGCCAAAAAACTAAACTTTTTGTCCTTCCAAGATATTATGTGTAGTGTGTATGCGTATATAATGTATATATTCAGCAATTCAGCAGTGTTCCAGTACATTATACACACCTATCAGTGTATCAACACACAATACAAAGAGCAGCTTGGTTTTCAGCAGCCTCTCCTGATAGGCTGATTTCAATATGTGATAACTGCCTGAGATTGCTGTCCTGGTAGAAAATGATTTCTGAGATACGGTTATCTTCCTTCTGCAGGTGAAATAAGAAATGATTTGTATGTGACCCTTGAGAGGGGTGAATTCGAGAAAGGAGGAAAAAGCGTGGCACGTAATGTGGAAGTCACAGTCTATCTCCTCGGAGCTGATGGCCAGCTTTTGAAGGTGAGAAACCGCACTGTGAAATAAACTAATAGATCTAAATAACATGAATTACAGCAGGACTAACAGTGTTTATTATTAGGGTCAGTTTCATGTTCTGTGTTCTTCTGCCTCTCAGGGTCTGGTTTGTTGTGGTTCTGGGGAACCAGGAGTGGATGAGCACCGCTCTTTTGTCCTCTACCACAGTAACAGCCCTCGCTGGGCAGAGCAGATCAAGCTGCCCATTCCTCTGGAGATGTTTCGGGGCACACACTTACGCTTCGAGCTCAGGCACTGCTCCAGTAAGACTGCATTATTCACTTTACTCACACTTTTTTCCCTTCAGATTGATTTTGCGTCCACTTATTATTCCACCTTCTGAGATTTTAGACTTTCCCATTATCGACTCGTTTCACGTAAGCTCTGTTGTTTCTGCTCCTGCAGCAAAAGAAAAAGGTGAGAAGAAGCTGTTCGGCTTCTCTTTCGTGCCGCTGATGCAGGATGATGGGAGGCCACTGCCTGATGGGACACATGAGCTCATTGTCCACAAGGTAATAGACAGGGGTGCACATGACCTTTTGGGTGCGATTCTGATATATCTCATGATATATCTGATATATCTCTGTATATTTCAACATCTAAACATGTATTTTAAATGTGATTTGCACATATTTTTTATAATCCAGATTTCTGTTTGTGGGACAGCAAGCTGGTGCTTTTGGCTGTGTTGAATTTCGTTTTTTCTAGCTCCTCCTAGACCAGTTTCACAATTTGCACTAAATCATCTAAACTAAACTAAATATCTGAAGACCAGGCTGAAAAAAGTAAATCTGTTCTTGAATAGCACTTGATCCGATTGAACAAATAGCTTACCAAAGTGGATGTTACAATACCACACATGGTGTGTTATGACAGACAATCATAACCTGAGTTATGGCATACCACAGTTTTGGCATAGTGCCACCTAGTGGACAGGAGATATGGAAAGTAAGTATTTTTGCCTACAGCTTCTCAATTTCTAAAAAGGTGACATTTGAAAACAAAATTTTAAATATTATAATTGCATTGACGCATTTTTAGACATTTTGTCTTTAGCAACATAAAGGTGCTCAAAACATTTTGGCAGTACCAAGTTGTAGTGACAAATGACAAAGAAATTTCTAAAAATCTTAATATTAGTTTTGCCTATTGTCATCTGACTGGGCTTGATAGATTTCTTGAATACCAAGAACATCGATACCAATTATGCATAATCCACCAAAACATTTCTTTTTCAAACTCCTCCTAGACATTCACCAAATTCACACCAGATCATCTTTAGATCATGTCAGCAATTTTTTTATTGAAGCATTTTTCATTATATAACATTTTTAAAATGGAACATTTTTAAAATGGAATTTGACCCTATAATAAAACAAAACGTTTCTATAACAAGAAAACAAAATACTGTATATTACTTAGCGATTAAAACATATTTTTTAAAGTGCAAAAAATAAATTGTTTATATCTTGTTTCTAAATTAGGAAATATTTTTTAGAAAAGTTAAAATATTGTTTTGTTTTCAAAACTAATAAGGTATAATTTGGTCAGTTTTTCCTTACAATAGGCTACTATTGAAAAATATATTTAAATAATCTACCAAAAAAATCTTATTTCAATACGAGGTTATTTTGTGTTACACTTTTGGTATATAATTTTAATTGATTTTAAGGGAAATGTCCCTTCATTTTTATTTGTCTAAAAATCTTCTTGATTTAACATTTTTTTAAATATTTGGACCAGAAACAAGACAAAAAAGAGATATTAATGATCTGTGCTCAATTTCAGGTCAACATCTCCAAAACAACTGTTTTGTCACCTTTTTAATGCTTAGTAACTTTTATGTTCTTCATGTGTGTCTGTTTCTTGACGTCTTTTTTTAACTTCTCTTTCTTCTTCATAACAGTGTGAAGAGACAGCTGATCTTCAAGATCCTGCTAGGTACCTCAAGCTACCATTCTCCAAAGCCAGCCTCCAGCCGGGCAACAACCAGACAATAAAGAACAGCAAAGAGTCTTTCTGGATTCTGTCGTCTCTCTGCTCCACTAAACTCACTCAGAATGGTGAGACTCCTCAGCATGCTGTCAATCAAATAAAAAATGTTATTTTATTACACTATGTTGCAAAAAATCACACAAAAAATCTCAATACAAATAATTAAAATAAAAAAAATTGTTTTAATGTGCAGTAGGTGATTGTCTTCAGAAAACATTCTGTGTTGTGCTGGTTGAAAGTCTCTTCACTTTTCACCAGTATTGATTAAAGTAAATTATCTAAATCTATTTATATGTATTTTTATATTCTGGGTGAGCCATAAGACAAAAAAATGTTCATCCAATTAAATGTTGTCAGGCTGACAATTCCTATAATTCTGATAAGTAGCCCAAACTGTCTGTCAGCAAATGTAGATTTGAACAACTGCGCACCCGTTCACGCAGATTCACCGATGTGTGTTGGACAGTGACAGCGGTAAACGCAAATGCTGAATCAAAACTTTTTAAAATACTAAATCAATATTGGAGTTACATTTGTGTCAGGATGACACCTTGGCTGAAGTATTTCTTTGAGACAGGTAATGTTATGTTTTAAAACTATTTTAGTCATGCAAAGCTGATGTAGATGTTGTTGTTACGAATGGGTTACATGCACAAAAGTGTTCAGCCACTGAAATCTTCCGACGAAAGCTTGATGTGACTTTTCAGTTTCATAAGGAGCCTTTTACAGCATCGATAATGTAGATTTTTATTTAGTTAACACAAGTAAATAGCACTATTCTGCCTAGCTTGCTTTACTGAGGTGAAGTTGCTTTTTTAATCACATTGGTTCATTTTTGAACAATGACAACCTGTGACGCGCTCCCTATATTGTTTACCATGCTGCTTTGAGTATTCGGTTTGAAATAGCATGTAAGTATGGCTTAATAAGTGTAATTCCTGCATGGCGCCGGCCAAACACTAAGCATACAGCAGTCGCATTAGGACAATGCAAGTGAGACTGATGAGACAGTGATGGCAAGTTTTACTTGCTAACTACATAACTGAAAAAGTGCTAGATATAATACAGTTTTTCGTTCAGAATTGTAGTATTATAAAGTTCTATAAGGTTTTCTAACTGGAGAATGACATGACTAATGGGTCATCTTTAATGTGCATGTTTGTGTGATATCAGGAGACGTGGATTTGGATGACAGGGGAGGGATTGTATTTTAAAGATATTATGCTAATCGGTTAGCATTTAGGCAGATCACCAACTGCACCTTTAAATAAAAACGTCAAGTAGAATTTTACTAAAAATATCTTTAGAATTTTTTTTTGATTCAACATAAAATGTATTACACAGACAGAAATAGCATCTAAATTGATAGTGACACTGCAAAAAATGCTTTTCTTACAGTTTTTGTCTTGTTTTTAGTCCAAATTTTCTAAATATTTTTAAATATAGAATTTTTTTTTAGATGAGTTAAAATTATTGTTTTGTTTTCAGTAATAATAAGTAAAAATTAAGTGAGATTTTCCTTAAAACAAGCTAAATAGTTTGCCAACAGTGTAAGAAAAATAATCTTGTTTTCAGTTTGAACTTATTTTGCTTACCCCACTGGCCAATTATTTTTCTACAGAGAAAAACTTACTTAATATTATATTTATTTCTCTTTTTTTTAACTCGAGGGAGGTCAGGTGCAATAATTGTTAACATTTTTTCACAAGTAATTAATTAGATAAATGCATTAAAACAGCAGCATAAAATGTCCTTCAAGTCTGTTGGAAAGCAGTGATTTGAGAAATGCCTTTTGTCTTGGCTCCATATGGCCTCATCTCTGCATCATGACCTTGAGGTTGTGATATATTGATCTGAGCCCTTCAGCAGGTGAGTGTCATGGTAACAGTGGCAGAAAACAGAGAGGTCTGCGTTTTGGGCTGGAGATCACAGCGGGCTGAGCCCACACCTGCCTCTGTTGACCTTGGAGCTTCGCCCAGTGTCTCTGCGGCTCTGCTGCGCCTTCGTCCAACTGCACACATATCAACGGCCATCTGCCTCTTATTTAACCGAAGGCACTGAAACCAAATTAGACTCAGTTTATATTGCATCTTTACTCAGTCTTAAGCTTTAGGCTTTTTAATGTGTATTTGTTTATATTCAGCTTGATCTTTGAACTGCATTGAGCTGATTGTGAACTGTAGATGAAACTCCTTGTGAAAGTATTTGGTATTTGGAAAGTATTACTCATCCCAGATGATTCACCAGTGGTCCAAAACTGGTTGATTCATCAACACTTGATTCACCTGCTGTGGATTTCTCAATCTTTAATGTGGTAATAAAGGTTAATTCACTAATAATGATGATTGATTCACCAACACCTGATTTCTTAATCTTTAATGTGGTATTAAAGGTTAATTCACTAATAATGACAGTTGATTCACCAACAGCTGTTTCTCCAATCTTTTATTAGGTACCAAAGGTTAATTCACTAATGTTGATGGTTGATTCAACTGCAGCTCATTCACTAATCTGTAATTTGGTGTCAAGGTTGATTTGCTGATTATGATGATTGATTCACCTATAGCTGATTCGCCAATCTTTAGTTTGATAAAAGGTTGATTCACTAATGATGAAGTTTGATTCAACTGCAGCTGATTCACCAACCTTTAATTTGGTGTCAAAGGTTGATTCGCTAATTATGATGATTGATTCACCTGCAGCTGATTTGCTAATCTTTAGTTGGTACCAACGATTGATTCACTAATGATGATGGTTGATTGTCCAATCTGTAATTTGTTGTTTCATTAATGATGGCAGTTGATTCACCTACAACTAATTCACCAATCTTTAATGTGGTATCAAAGGTTATTTCACTAAAAATGATAGTTAAATCACCTATAGCTGATTCGCCAATCTTTTATTTGGTACCAAAGGTTGATTCACTAATGAGGAAGTTTGATTCAACTGCAGCTGATTCACCAACCTTTAATTTGGTGTCAAAGGTTGATTCGCTAATTATGATGATTGATTCACCTGCAGCTGATACGCTAATCTTTAGTTTGGTACCAAAGTTTGATTCACTAATGATGATGATTGATTTGGGTGTAGTTGATTTACTGGTTGATGGTAAATTAATGTTTAATTCTAAACAGTATGATTTACCAACATTTGATTCACCAAGTGACCAAGTTGATTCACTTACAGCGGTTAATTTGCAAACAGTTGATTCATCAATATTTAATTCACCATTGATTGCTTCACTTACAGTAGTTGAATTACCAAACACTGATTCACCTCTAGTTTACTAATGATTTGATTTACCTACAGTTGTTCTGCCAGCAGTTGATTCTTTAATGATTGATTTGTTGGCAGTAGTTGATTTGTCAATGGTTGATTCTGCAATTGTGAATTCTAAAAGGTTGATACACCAGCATTTGCTTTAGAAGTAATTAATTCAATTTGAATCTGCCAGTGGATCTAATAGATCTGCCATAAGCCAGTAAAAGTACGCTAACATTTGAATTGTTAACACAATTGTTGAATCAGCAGCTTTATTAGCAAAAGCCAATATAAAATTCATCCAACTAATGAGTGCATGTTTATTGTACTGTTTTCAGGTGACATGTTGGATCTGCTAAAATGGAGAGTCCATCCAGACAGAATCATTGACTGCCTGTCCAAACTCAAGGACATTGATGGCACAGAAATTGTTAAGGTATACAACTTATACTGTTACTGCTGAAGTTACAGAAACTGTATTTTTCTAACAACTGGCTGTCTCTAAAGTTTTTACAGGACACTCTGGACACCTTGTTTGGGATTTTAGACGAAAGTCCCCAACGGTATGGTCTAAAGGTGTTTGACTGCCTGGTGAGTGATGCACTTATGAATATGAATGTGTGAAATGTAGACACTGCACTGCTCTCAAGTTTCCAGTTTCCTCAAATACGCTTCATATTTTGACTGCGAACTCATCCAAACTCATCCATCTCTTCCACAAGGAGACGGTTTCTTGCCGTTAATGAGTACAAGATGCTTTCCTCATCTCTCCTCAGGCGCGTTACCACGGTTACATGCTGAATATGGCAACTCATAAAATCCATCTTAGACTTCTGTTGCTGTAATCCAACTTCTGTCCTCATATTCTCTTTATATCAGGCAGAGGAAAGCTCTTCTAGATCTGAAAGCCCATTTTAAATAAACTCTGCTTGATTGAGCGTTCTTTAGGGTTGTGTGGGAAGTGATTTATACAATGACTTGACTTTTTAGATGATGCTCTGGAAAACTTGATTTTGATTGGCCAGTTGCTGTATTCTGCAGTCAGTTTTTGTCTTGGGCAGGCTATTTCTTATATAACTTGCTTCTTTATGTCTCAAGTCATTCCTTAGCTTTCTTTTTGTGGTTTAACAAAGGTAAATCTGCAACACAATTGATTTGTCAGTGATTCATTCACTAATTATGGAGGTTGATTTCATAATCATGAATTTTGAAGGTTGCTCTATTAAAGTTGATTCAACATGTGGCATATTTAGCACATTACATATAGGGAATATCACAGATGACGACAGTTTATTCTCCAAAAGTTGATTCAGTTCACCAATTAAGAAAATTGATTCAGCTATACTATAGTTGAAACATTGATTCACTGGCAATTTATTTGTCGGTGATTGATTTACAGATAGTGGTTATTTCAGCAATTAAGATGGTTGATTCACCTATTGAACTTTTGATCAATTGATTCACCAGTGGTTGATTCACCAGTTGTCACAGTTGATTCACCTACAGATGTTGATTTGACAAATGCTGATTCACCAGAGGTTGATTCACTAGTTGATTCACCTACAGATGTTGATTCACAAAATGTTGATTTGAATCAATTAATGATTGATTCACAAATTTTTACATTTGATTCACCTACTGTATATATGTTGATTTGCCCAAAAATGATTCACCAATTATAATTGTTAATTCACCCATTGAAGTTGATTTTCTAAAGTATATTTATTGATAGTGGTCGATTTACCAATTGCATTTGTTGATTCACCTATAGAACTTGAATTACCAAAAAAGTATTTGCCTGCAGATTCATTCACCAGTGGCTGATTCACCAGTTTGTACAGTTGATTCACCTACAGATGTTGATCCGCCAAGTGTTGATTTGACAGTGATTGATTCGCCCGTTATAACAGTAGAGTCACCTACTTTATAGATGTTGATTTGTCCGACATTGATTCACCAATTATAATCGTTGATTCACCCATTGAATTTGATTTGCTAAAGTAGATTTACAGATAGTGGTTGATTCAGCAATTCCGTTTGTTGATTCACCTCTTAAACTTGAATTACCAAAAAGGCATTTGCCTGAAGATTGATTCACCAGTGGTTGATTCACCAGGTGGAACAGTTAATTGACCTACAGATGTTGATTCACAAATGTTGATATGCTAATGATTGATTAACTAATTTTGACAGTTGATTCACCTACTATATACCTGTTGATTTGCCCAACAATGTTTGTTCAATTATAATTGTTTATTCACCCATTGAAGTTGACTCCCCAAAGTAGATTTACGGATAGTGGTCGATTCAGCAAATCCAATGGTTGGTTTTAGAACTTACCAAAAATGTATTTGCCTGCAGATTGATTCACCAGTTTGAACATTTGATTCACCTGCAGATGTTGTATGCCATTTGCCAAATGTTGATTTGTCAGTAGTCGATTCACCAATAATGACAGTTGATTCAGGTGTTAGAAGTTGATTTTTACAAACATAAATTCACAAAGCTTAATGGTTGATTCACCTATAGAACATAACTGACCAAAATTTAGCCAGAAGATTGATTCACCAGTGGTTGATTCACCAGTTCAAACTGTTGATTTACCTACAGATGTTGATTTGCCAAATGCTGTTTTGCCAGTAGTTGATTCATCAATTATAACAGTTGAAGCAACAATTTATAGAAGCTGATTTTTTCAATATTGATTCACCAATTATAAAGGGAGAAACTGATCAACCCATTAAAGTTAATTCCTGAAAGTAGATTTACAGAATTCGGATTGTTGATTCACCTATAGAACTTAAATTAGCAAAAACGTATTTGCCTGCAGATTAATTCACCAGTTTGAACAGTTGATTAACCTACAGTTGTTGATTCGCCAAGTGTTGATTTGCCAGTGATTGATTCACCAATTATGCATTTGATTCACCTATAGAAGTAGATTTGCCAATAAAGTATGATTGTTGATTCACCCATTGAACTTGATTGTCCAAAGTAGAATTACAGATTGATCAATAGGATGATTCACCTATAAAAAATTATTTACCAAACATTTATTGATTCACCAGTTCAAACGACCTATAAATGTTGAGTTGCCAAACATGTATTTACAGAGGTATGATTGTTGATTTATTCATTGAATTTATTTCCCAAAGTAGATTTACATATTCAGTTGTTTTAGCGATTCTAATGGTTGATTCACATATAGAAACTGATTTACCAAAAATATATTTGCCAACAGTTTGATTCATCAGTGGTTGATTCACACATTCAAACAGTTGATTCACCTCCAGATGTTGATTCGCTAAATGCTGATTTGCCAGTGGTTGATTCACCAATTATAACAGTTGATTCACCTGTAGAAGTTAATTTGCCAAATGCAGATTTGCCAGTTGTTGATGTGTGAATCATTTTTCTGCTGCTTACAGCTTTACTGAAGTGACAGTTTTCATTTTCTCCTCAGGTACACGTTATAAATTTGCTGCAGGACAGCAAATTCCAGCTCTTCAAACCTGTAATGGACAACTACATTGAGAACCACTTTGCTGGAGCCCTGTCCTACAGGTAAACACTGTTGAAAATCCCTTCTCTTTCTTTCTATTGACATTTGCTTCTTTGCTTATATATGAGAAAACATTTTTGAGATGTGTCAAGTTAAAAGAAGATTTGACTTTAAAACATGTTTCTCAAGTCTTTCTCCTTTTTTATATAAAAATGCAAGTGGTCAAACAATAACATTTTGTATTTTTTTTATTATTTTTTTTATATTTGTAATTTATTTTATTTTACATTTTATTTAATGTATTATATATTTATTTCTTTTTTTTTTTTAGAGAGCGGGGGTATTTTATTTTATTATTTTATTTCATATTTATTTTTATTTTGCATTTGTATATTGTTTATAATTTTTTTTGTTTTTATTTTATTTTTATTTTATTTCATATTTTTTATTTTTGTAATTATATTTTATTTTATTTTTTGTATAATTTATTTATTTATTTATTATTATTATTATTATTATTATTATTATTATTATTATTATTATTATACAGCTAAATATCATTATAATATTAAGTCAGATGGTTGATATAACAGTTTGCATTCATAGCAAACACGCCACACAAGTTAAAATGTTTCAAAGCACGTAAAAAAAAACACGATTGGATATCCTATGGCTTTTCTCTAACAATATGTGTTATGCTTTTGTGATAGTTGTGTTTTCTAACATAAAAAAATGAAATGTGTTTTTTGTTGAGCTCCAGGCCTTGTAGACTGAAACCCGTCGAGTTTTTCAGAGCCAAGAGCACAATGTATTCTTGCTTTAATCTGTCATAACCGGTTTCATTTTACTGACAATCCAGTTTTTGTGTGGTCTGGAAGGGTGTGTGTGCTGCTCTTGTTAAATTATTATTATTATTATTATTATTATTATTATTATTATTATTATTAT
>CAIGQZ010033231.1:354509-365966 GCA_903798205.1 Danio tinwini
CAAAACTTCATATGTTTGTTTGAATAATAAAGACACAAAATTAACCCCGGCATACATGGGTTCAAAACATTTCAACCTGCAAGCAAAACATTTCAACCCACAAGCAAAGATTGTAGATGTGCAATAAATGACAGCAGAACAGAGAGCAAAATGAATGAGTTTGCAATGAAAATAGTGGTAACTGCATAATTGAACAATAGTTTATTTTTTACAATCCAACATATTTTATTATCATTGACATACGTTTTTAATTTAACCTTTTTTTAATTTGAAATATTATATTTTTTATTACTACATACTTAATTTTCCCCTAAAACTAAATATTTTTGATTGAATAATAAAGAAACAAATCTAACTCCATAGAGCTCAGGACAACGGATGAATGACTCAAACAGGTCGGGCTTTAGGACCCGGGAAACAACGAGCGTCAGCGTGGTGTTTTACTGAACGGAGGGACGCACAGCACGTACATAAGACATTAGGTGAGTGTTTTGACACGCTACTCATATCATTCATACTCGGGAATAAATTCTTACCTGTGCTGAAGGGTTTGTTCTTCAGTTTTGTGTATGTATTATAGTGGTATCCATCCATCACGAGGTTTATCACTCGCCCACTGTTTGCCCTTTATAGTAGAAGCAGCAGCAGCGTGTCCTGTCAGTTCAGCGTGGTCTCCTTACACTAAACTACAGGTGCATTTGCTCTTGTAGTGTGAATTATTGACTCTGTTTTGAACTAATTGACAAAAAAAAGTGAGATGTAAAAAGAGTTCGACGACTTATTTCACATTTTAATAATGTTGTGATACTGTAGTTTGAACAGTTTCTTTGAAAACTCCTCATTTGTATAGGCGAAAAAGTGACCTACTACAAAAGTGTAGTGCGCTACGAAGGATACTGTATCCCACCATACAGTACACACTTAACTTTACCATACAGAATCAGAAAACGGTTTAATAGAGTCTTTAAAATAAAGGTTGTTTGGTTTACATTGATGGTTTGAAGAACCTTATGTTCTTCATAGGGAAATTATTATTTTAGATTATTAAAACGTTCTTCATATTAATAAAATGGTTATTTTCCTAACGTTTAACTGAATGTTTTTTGAGTAATCAAAAATTTTTCTTTGGTAGCACTGAAAACCATTTTTTTAATCTAGAAAATTTGTAAATGAAAAGGTATTGTTGTTTTTAGAAATAGCCTCATTTTACAAGGCACCTGACTTTTACCATTTTTAATCCGTTTATCTTATCTGGGTCTGAAAGGAGCACTATTATCTTAGCTTAGCTTAGCATAAACCATTGAATCAGATTAGACCATTAGCATCTTGTTCAACATATTTAAAAAAAGAGTTTCAATTTTCCAAGTAAAGCTTGACTCTTTTGTAGTTACATTGTGTGCTATGACGGACATAAAATGAAGTTGCTTTTTTATAGGTTGATATGGCTAGGAACTATACTCACAGTCTGGCCTAATAATCAAGGAAATTTGCAGCCGTATTTTTAGTCCCTGTTCTCAGGTAATAATAGGTATCAGCGCTGCATAATATTGTGCCTACTGCAGCTATGGTACAGTTAAAGTCAAAATTATTAGCCCCTCTTTGAATTGTTTTTTCTTTTTTTAAATTATTTTCAAAGGATGTTTAACAGAGCAAGGAAATTTTCACAGTATGTCTGATAATATTTTCTCTTCTGGAGAAAGTCTTATTTGTTTTATTTTGGCTAGAACAAAAGCAGTTTTAAAATTTTTAAAAAACATTTTAAGTTCAAAATTATTAGCCCTTTAAGCTATTTTTTATAGTCTACAGAACAAACCATTATTATACAATAACTTGCCTAATTACCCTAACCTGCCTAGTTAAACTAATTAACCTGGTTAAATGTCACTTTAAGCTGTATAGAAGTGTCTTGAAAAATATCTAGTAAAATATTATTTATTGTCGTCATGGCAAAGATAAAATAAATCAGTTAATAGAAATGAGTTATTAAAACTATTATGTTTAGAAATGTGTTGAAAAAAATGTTCTCTCCGTTAAAGAGAAATTGGGGCAAAAAATAAACAGGGGCTAATAATTCAGGGGGGGCTAATAATTCTAACTTCAACTGTATACAGTAATGTTTACCAATACTGTGAATTTTAAAACATTACTCTGTTCATATACAGTACTATATAGCAAAGTATCTCATATCAGATGTTGCTTGTAAATATTCTGAGTATTCTGAGTTCATTTGATCACCTTGTCTTTCACGTAGGAAACATATTTTGATTTCAACTAGCTGTTGTGTATTTATTCAGGTCAGGAGAAATGCTGAGCGTCTTTAGCTTTTTGCCATATAGATGCTATAATGAAGCTGCTGACACAAAAAGAGGTCGTTCTCCCATATGAGAGCTGGAATTAGTTTCTAGGTTAATTAATTAACAAAGCGGCTCTGTGAAGGTGCCCCGATGAAAATTATATAGCATTTTTGACATCGCTGTACATTGGCTTTGTTACACATTTATTCACACCTTGGTTAAATTGGTTTAATCATTTTAATAATATTTTGAAAATAAAATAATATATAAATAAATGTAAAATTGTATATGTAATTGAATATGTTATATAAAAATATATATTTTTTGTATTATATAATAAAAAAAATTTGTTTATAAATGGGCGACAAGGTGGGTCAGTGGTTAGCACTGTCGCCTCACAGTAAGAAGGTCACTGGTTCGAGTCCTGGCTGGACCAGTTGGCATTTCTTGGTGGAGTTTGCATGCTTTTTCCGTGTTGCTGTGGTTTTCCTTCGGGTGCTCCAATTTCTCCCACAGTCACCCATGTGATATAAGTGAATTGAATAAACTAAATTGGCCGTAGTGTGTGTGTGTGTGTGTGTGTGTGAGAGAATGAGTGTGTATGGATGTTTCCCAGTACTGGGTTGCAGCTGTAAGGACATCCGCTGTGTAAAATATATGCTGGAATAGTTGACGGTTCATTCTGCTGTGGGGACCCCTGATAAATAAGGGACTAAGCCTAAGGAAAATGAATGAATGTCTATAAAAATTAAAGCAATTTTGAATTAACTACATTTTTTCTAAAGGACAATTTGACACTAAAATATTTTAATTTAATAGATATTAAATAGAGTTACACATTTATATGTACAAAAACTTTACTAATATTAATAATAATTCATTAAATCACTCTTAAGAATTTTTTATCAAACAAATCCAGCCTATTAATATTATGACATTTCATACTGTGTGTGTGCGTTCATGTGTGCGTGCACTCCTTATAGTACTTATGCAAAGTCATTTAAGGTCATGCATTTAAAACTGAAGTGTGTGCAAACGTTTACACACACAAACATGCGCACATAATAGTAATAATAATAGTAGCGAATTAGCTCAAAGTGAATTATAGAATAATTTGAAGGGGGCTTCAAAAGAATCGACACTTTAAATTCAGCGATTGTTCGAATAGACAGTTGACTTCAACTACTGCTATTGCTAACAAAAATAAAACCCATTTATGTTTAAGCAGGGTAGCATCGAAGTTTAAGGCAGTAGATTTATGCATATGCACAGGCACTTTTCTTTACACAAAATTAAGTAAATTAACAAACACATTCATACAGGTTGTAGAGAAGAGTAAAGGAAGAAAAATAAGTTTGAGAGCCTGTAATGATGGAAAAACCTTGGGTTTTGTAAGACCAAACCAAGTAAACCAAAAATAATCAGTTTAACCCTTCTATGGTTTCTTAAGGGTTGCATTTAATTTACTGATGCAGAAATGTTTAGGTTTCTTAAAATGTTAATATGTTGCACACGTCTTAACATAAAATGTGGTTGTAGGTACATCAAACATGAACCATCTGATCTTGTTTAGCTGTGGTAGAATTAAACATTGATTGCAGGAGTATTAAAACCATAATATTAATACATGAGCCAGAGACTCGCGAGTCACTGTCATTGTTATTCTGGGAGGCTTCGTGGGCTGAAAAGTTTGGGAACCCCTGATTAAGTACATTGATTTTTGTTATATTTTTATTAGCATTGTTATTATTCAGTATAAATTTAAAACAATGTGACTTAATTAATTGGTTATTGTTGGAACATGTAGTCAGGTCAATGCATGTTCAATAAAAAAGTCAGGAGAGGTTTTTTCAATGTTTAACATATTAGCAATTTATTGTATACAAATGAATAATTCAATTCACATCATTCTGTAATCCTCAATGCAATGCAAGAGTTACATTCAGGGGTGTGCAACAAATTTCATTAGTAGCTGATATTAACAGGTGGAGTTTAGTGGAATTTGTCACTTGTCAATCATTCTCCAGTCCTCCATTGGCCGCACCCATACATACGTCCTCTTTTTCTACTAATTCTCTGCACAACAACAAAAAACATCTCCTCAACTGCAAATTCTGTGCTCACAAGAAGTTTCGCTCAAGTAAATTTTAGACCATCAGGCCTTTGCATTTCTACCAGCTTCATCTACTTCTGCAAAAATTCTTCATTAGTATGGAAAACATATCACACTCAAGAAGACGTTTGGTTAATATTACCTTAAGCAATACAAATACAATCGCTTAATGAAAAGAAAAAGAGACAAAAATTGTAAAAAAAATATTCCTTTTTCACAACATTATCTAGCTATCGGTATCAGCAAAATCCAATATCGGTCGACCTCTGCCTATAAAACAACTTTAGCAAAGTAATTTAAGGTCATGGAAATAAAAAACTCAAGTGTGTGCAAACTTTTGACTCATGCATACTTAAAAAAGCAGCTAGTTTAAAAAGTTGTCCGCTGGATATTGTGAGTGAGTGAGTGAGTAAGTGAGTGAGTCAGTCTGATCCTTTTTAGTCTGCTTGTCTTCAGCCGTCTGGAGCACATCATTAATCTCCTGGCCGCTGTGATGCAGACTAATGGTCAAGCTTTCCAGCTGAAATCATACTTACAGGTGCACACATTCACATCATTTAATCAGATTCGGTCTGTCAGCGTCCTGTTGTGAAACGCCGTCGTTAAAATAAGCCCATGCATCAAGGGAAAGCCGAAATTGCCTTGTCAAGAGTGCGAAATCTGTCATGGCGGTTTCAAATTAGCCTAAAGCTGCGAATTCACTAAGCATTTTTTGGACACATTTGATGACTGGTGCAATTAAAATGGTTACGCTCAGGTATGCATAAACAATGCTGTACCAGGCTACGCTTCTACATTATGCAGGTGGCATATTTGACACTGTTATTCGCGGGATAAATGGCTTAAAAATGGGAAGTGTATATGACGAATTAATTGTACAAGACCACTGTGTGTTTCGCATCTGGAATGGTCAGCTACTTCAGTATTACTGTAGCAAGGTGTTTGCTGTTAACTCTAGAATCTGTGTTAGATTATTTAAAAAAGTGCCTTTTCTGATGTAAAAAAAAGTTTTAATTGTAATGAAGCCAAACTCAACCAAGCATAAACTTTAGTTTTATTTTTTATTGAGTAATAAAATTGGCAGTTGTGAATTTATCAGCAAGTCTGAGAAACAAGTCAGAACATCCCAATTTAAACTCAGAATTCATTTTGAGAGAGAAATTGTCTGATTTTTCTGGTTTATGTCTCTCAATTCTCACTTTTTACCACAGACTTGATTTTTATTTTTCACTCTGTAAAACCCAACAGTCAACTTTATCAAATGAAATGAGTGTACTTAACTCAATATTGACTGACAGTTAATTCTACTCATTTGAAAAGAGCTTTGAACTCAGTGTTAAAGGTTATGAGTTATTTAAATTCCTCATTACTTCAACTTAAAGGGAGTAAGTTCACAGTACTCATATAGATTAGATTTTTTTTTTACTCAAATGGTTTGTTGCAATCGGTTTCCTCAAACGGTTTGAGTTGCCTTAACCAATCAGGTTTTACAGTACTCTGTTGATTTGAGTTCTCTTCATTTATTGGCTTTTACTGTGTTCAAATTGCTTCATTTACTCAAATGGATTAAGTTCACAATACTTATTAGGATTAGTTTTTGAACTTAAATGGTTTGTTCTTTTTGGGTTTTACAGTGCAGATAAGAAACTTAATTGTGGGTTTATTTTTTTTGTAACTCTCAGTCACAAGAAATTATGTTGCCATTTTTAGGGTAAAACAAGCATAACTTTAAGATGAAAAATTTTACTTTATCCTGACATTTTTGAGTTTATGCGGACCTCAGAATTGCAAGAAAGCCTTATAACTCCTAACTGCAAAAATATATATCACAATTCTGGAGGAAAAACCAGCAGGATTATGATTTAAGCATAAAAATCTGAGAAAATTTGAGAATCGTGAGATATAAATTTCAAAAGCAAGTTAGAATTCTGATATCTATATAATTGTCCCTGGATGTTGGTAACAACCAAAGAAATACACATACTGCATGCAAAAAAAACTAAACTAATTAGTTTACAAATGAAGTTATGTGTAATAAAATGAAATGACACAGAGAAAAAGTATTGAACACATAAACAAAGGGAGGTGTAGAAAGGCGGTGAAAGCCCAACAGCTGAAATCTCTCCGTAGTTATTCTGCAACCGTCTGCCCTTCGTCATTGTAAATTAATATTAGCTGCTTCAGTTCAACATCTACATTAGCAGGATGATGAAAATGAAACCATGGTGGACATTTCAGCAAGACAGTGATCTGAAACACAGCCAAGGAAACTCTCAAACGCTTTCTGAGAAAGAAAATCAAGCTGTAGAAATCACCTGACTTGAATTGAATAGAAATTACAAATTAAAGATTTGGTAGACGAGACTAGGGGTGTAACGATACACCAAAGGCACAATTCGGTTTGGTTCATGGTTTTGGAGCCACGGTTCGGTTCGGTTCGGTTTAGTTCGGTTTCTGTTTGCTGTGGGGTTAGGGTTGATGTCATCTTAACAGCAATGCTAAGGAACAATAGATTCACTTAATAACAAGAACAACTAAACTTTTTCTTTATTAACTTTGCCATCACATTTTAGTAGTCAGGATACCTGAGTGAACAACAAGCATTAAATAAATACCTCCAATATAGACTAGTCAGAAAAAAACTATTGTCTTTAGTGCAGCCATCATAAGAAAGTAAACTCAAAATAAATTAAATAAATAACTGCAGTGTAGACTAGTGAAAGATAAACAGGCTTGTCCTCTCTAAGGACATTTGAAATATTTAGATAAGTTTTAAGTTCTTTTTTAAAAACGTCATAATGTCCACATTCTCAGGTGAGAGGCTTGATCTCTGTGCAGACACAGACACAGTGATGCTCATTTTTAGTTATCTAAGTTATCATTTAGATAGATAGGTTTCCGTTTAAATTAATGAAAAATATATACATATAATGTGTTTGTAAAGTGCTTTTTACATTACATATTCACCAGTAAAATACATTGCAGTTTTGTCTGAAACAAATGTTTTGGTTTTCGCCGTATATTAGTTGTATTTTTGCCTCTCTCTCTCTCTCTCTCTCTCTCTCTCTCTCTCTCTCTCTCTCTCCATGCCTGTCATTTCTGCATGTCCGCCTTCATGACAGCTGATTGGTCAGGAGACCGATCTATCATCATTGGGTGTCGTGGCGCGGGAATATAAAAAGGCCATCAGGAAAAGCGGAGGAAATCGCTTCTTCCTTTGATCTTGTTTTTCGAAACTGCTTGTGCGCCGATTTTCTCTGTTCATGCACAAAATCCTTGCGTGCCCTCATATATACTCTGCTCAAGTGTGCTTTCAAGTACACACTGCTGAAGTGTGATTTAGTGTGTTTATGTAACAAGTATGTCTCCAACCTTCATTAGATTTGCTAGAAATATTTATGAATGTCTCCAATAGACGCGAGCGGCATTAATGCTCCCTGAAGTAAAGTGAAACGGCTATAAACTCCAGCAAGATAACGTCATCTATACATTTTAAAGTATTATAAAGCATTATCTATTATCTATAAAGTATAATTATGGAAACATTGTTCATCTTAACTGAAAGCTACGTCGTATTTGCTAGCCTCACGCACCTGTCAGTCGGTTAGTGATGCGTGATGCGTAAACACACTAAATCACACTTCAGCAGCATGTATTTGAAAACGCACTTGAGCAGAGTATATACGAGGGCACACAAGAATTTTGTGCATGAACAGAAAAAAATCGGCGCGCAAGCATCAGTTAGTGGTGGGGTTAATTTTGGTGTGGCGCCCTGCCATGGAAGAATGAATGTAGCGGAATCCATGCAGTAGTAATCAAGTGTGATCGCTCACTCACATGACATGACATGCACTTGGAAAATACTAACTTTAGAATATAATATTTAGAACAAAACCTCATTACTAGTACAATTTAATCAAATGTGATCAAATAAATATGTGCTTAAATGTGGTTTAATTAGTTAGAGACAAGTGACGTCAACCTCAACAATATGCAGCAGGGGGCGTGAGAGTATCGCGGTATGAGACAAGAATTTAGCGATACGTACCGTGGTTGGTGTATCGCGATATTTCGGTTCGATTTGTAGTATCGTTACACCCCTAGACGAGACCCACAGAACCATCAAGATTTTTAAACTCTGTTGAAGTCTGTGAAAAACTCACACCTGAGCAATGCATTTAACTTCATTCTCCATATGAGATGCGTCTTTAAGCTGCCATCACCGAAACAAACTTTATATAAAGTATTGAATACGCTTCAGTAGTTCAGTACTTTCTGCTTCTGTCATTTCATTGTTATTACACATTACTCATTTTTCAGATTTTTGTTTTGTTTTATATTTTATGTTTGTATTGTTTGGGTTATTATCAAAATCTGGTTTAATTCCATGTCAACAGCTCCTTTAGTAATATTATTCCCAGGAAAATACATGACATGTTCAATACTTATTTTCCCCACTGTATGTATCTATTTTTTCACTGAACTGCAAGTTAGTCTTAAAATGTTTAGTCATAAAATAACAATTGAGAGTTTATATCCTACAGTTCTGAGAAAAAACTGTGATAATTACTGTGATAATCGGATGAAGTCACAATTTTGTGAGAAGAATTTTGATGCTAATTCATAATTCTGCCTTTTTTCTGAATTCAGAGCTTATGGACCAGGAATTAAGGTTATGATTTTTTATTTGTATTTTTTTCTCATAATTTGAGCTTGTACCTTACAATACTGAAATAGAGTTGCGAGACAATATTTAGAGACTTATTTAGTTTTAGTAATGAAATGGCAATTGTGAATTTATTTCATCCAAATCTAAGAAACAAGCCAGAGCTGCAAGATATAAACTCAGAATTCAGAAATAAATCAGAATTAAGATTTAAATATATATATATTTTTATTTCAGAATTCTTGGGATATATCTTGCAATTCATTCAGACTTTGACCTCAGATTAGATTTTTTTTCAGATAAGTAATTGCAATTTTAAGTTTCTGTTTATTAATTCTAAAGAAAAGCTTGCGAGAAAGAGTTTAAACTCCCAGTCACAAGAAACAATGCTAAAACTCAGTCTGAACTCAGATTTTGTTTATATTTGGGATTTTGAGTTTATTGGACAAGAAACCATATCAACTTCTAGCTACAAAAAATAATTTCAAAATTGCAAGAAATAATCCAATGTGTGAATTCTGAAATATTAATTCTGAAAATGTAATTTTGAGTATATATCTTGCAGTATACATTTTTTCACAATTGCAAGTTTGTCTCAAATTATAATCTTTTGAAATAACAATTGTGTTTACATCTTAAAGTTTTGATCAAAACAAATTGAAATATAGTCAGAATTGTATGAAGTTGCAATTTTAAGGGGAAACAAGTCAATTTTGAGATGCAAAATCACACTTCCAAACATATAAACTGTAACTCATGCTTTGCCATGTTTACCTCACAAATCAGAATTTATTACTCCCATTTTTTACATTTTCAAAATTCTGAGCTTATAACTAGAACTTCTGATATTCTTGACCTAATTGTGAGTTTGTATCTTGTTTTTTTTTTTAATGAATCAGTGAGAGGCTATTAAATCACACTAGCAGAAAGAAGCATTCTGAGTTTGTGACTTTGACATTTTGTTCTTCTGAATTGTGTGATAAACAGAATTGCAAAACTTGAGATCACAAAAAATAGTCGCAATCCTGAGGAAATAAATCTTATGTTTTTAAATTTTACGTTTTTAAGCTCTCACAGCTTTTGTTTGTTTGGGTTTTTTTGTCAGAAAAAGCTTACAAATAACTTTTTTATTTTTTTTTTGCTACAGCTAAAATAGTCCTCCATAAGAAACACATCTTTAATTCGACTTGGCAAAGGAAAAAAAAAATCTATGTTGCACACCTGCTGTGCCAACCTTGGTTTTTACTGCTCACGGTTTTATTTTCGTCCACAGCGCATTGAAAATGGTGCAAAATGCTCTCGACTCACATCTGAAAGGAGCCTTTGATGAAAGATGAGCTTTTTTGATCATCCCGGATTCTGACCCTTTTTAAAGAATAAACTATTAGATGCTCCACTTTATGCACCTTTGAGATCCTGTGGCATGTGCCAACCATTTTATATTAAATATTATATACCGTAGAACACATTGCACCATTCTATTGCTTTCCTCATGTAGGAAAAAATATATGTGGCTCAGTGGAGGGACAAGCAAAAATAGAAAGCTTTATAAAAAGAAAAAAAAAGAAGCTGTGGAGTGTTTTGTGGCTCCAGGGTGATTGGCAATCTCTCACTGTATGTGCGGGTGAGGTATTATTGTTAGAGAAATCTGACAGCTGGCACTTGGCAGGTCTGCCCAGAACAACCATGGATAATTTAGCCACTCGTTGTCATAATAGTTCATTAGTGGCACTCTTGAGCGAGAAGCATCGCTGTTTGAACTAAGTGAATGAATGCTTAATAATAGAGGACATTTCTGTGTACAAGATGAATCAGAATTAATTCGGAATGTGAATTGTTCAAGATAAGAAAATTGGATGCTTAATCAAAATTTTGTCTGTTTTGAAACTTATTGGAAGACTTATTGTTCCTTATTTGGTTTATAAGATCACATCAATACAAGAAATCAATACAATTGCTCAGCATGATACCATTAAACTGATCAACACTGACCGTAATATTACAAAATACTTTGATGTCAATGAAATGTTGTTTTTTTTTAAATTCTACATTTCTAAAACGTTTCTTGTTTGTTTGTTTTTTTTGGGTGTTAATGCTTGTATGCTGTCATTTTATATTAGCTTCATGATAAGACTTATATCGAATTAATTTATCATTTTAAATAATTATATTTATCATTAATTAATGTTAAGATTAATATATGTTTTTATAATGTTTGACAATAATACACTCAGTTTTGCTTTATTCATTAATATGACCAAAAAAACTTTTTTGTTTAGTAATTAATAATGATGTTTGAAAAATTCTGAATTTTTTTTAAATAATATTGACCAGTAACTCCTAATAAATTTTGCATACAAATTTTTAAGCCAAATATTGAACGT
>CAIGQZ010033231.1:370966-394091 GCA_903798205.1 Danio tinwini
GAAGGAGATGGCTGGAGGTGTTGATGGCTGTTTACTGAGGATCTGATAGCCATTATCCTCAATGATCTGAAGTGCAGGGGGGAGAGGGAGATGGCTGGAGGTGTTGATGGCTGTGTAGGGAGATGATCCAGGTGGGTGTGAGGTGTCTGGTCAGAGGTGTCAAATCTACAATAAAAGATATTCAGCTCGTTTGCAAGATGTTTGTTGCTGTCGATACTGGGGGATGGCGTTTTATAATTTGTGATGTCTTTCAGGCCTTTCCACACTGATGCAGGGTCATTGGCAGAAAACTGCTTTTGCAGCTTTTTGGCATAGCTCTTCTTGGCCACACCAATCTCCTTTGTCAGTGTGTTCCTGGCCTGATTGTATAAAATCCTGTCCCCGCTCCTGTAGGCATCCTCTTTTTCATGACGAAGCTGTCTAAGTTTTGGTGTAAACCATGGTTTATCATTGTTAAATGATAAGTAGGTCCTGCTAGGGATGCATAACTCCTCACAGAAACTGATGTATGATGTTACAGTGTCTGTGAGCTCGTCCAGGTCGGTGGCTGCAGCTTCAAAAACACTCCAATCAGTGCATTCAAAACAGGCTTGTAAGACATGCTCTGTGTCGTTGGTCCATCTCTTAACAGTCCTTAATACTGGCTTAGTAATTATAAGTTTTTGCCTGTAAGTTGGTATAAGATGAACCAGGCAGTGGTCGGAGAGTCCTAAAGCTGCTCTGGCGACAGAGCGATATGCATCCTTTATTGTGGTGTAGCAATGATCCAAAATGTTATTGTCTCTGGTGGGGCATGTGATGTGCTGTTTGAATTTAGGCAGCTCATGTGTAAGTTTTGCCTGATTAAAGTCACCGAGAATAATAAAAGCAGAGTCCGGGTGTCGTTGTTCAGTCTCTGTGATCAGATCACACAGCTGTTGTAACGCAGTACTCACGTGTGCTTGCGGTGGAATGTAAACACCAATGAGAATGAACGAGGAAAACTCCCGCGGTGCATAAAACGGCTTACAGTTAATGAAAAGCGCTTCCACATCAGGACAGCACATCTTCTTTAACACAGTTACATCTGTACACCACCTCCTGTTGATGTAAAAGCATGTCTCACCACCGCGCGTTTTGCCCGTTGACTCTGTATCGCGATCTGCTCTGTACAGCTGAAAGTCCGGTAAGTGTAATGCGCTGTCCGGAATTGCTTCGTTCAGCCAGGTTTCTGTGAAACACAGCGCAGCAGAGTTGTTAAAGTTCTTGTTTTTGTGTGAGAGCAGAAGTAGTTTGTTCATTTTGTTAGGAAGAGAGCAGAGATTCGCTAGATGGATGCTAGGCAGCGTCGTTCTGAAGCCACGCTGACTCAGTGACTATTTTTCCACGCCTCCGGGTCTTGTATTTCTTCCACAAAGCAGCTGCTCCGCCGATGACAATGTTCAGCAAAACGCTAGAGAAATCAAAATGCAGTTGGTGATTAGTTGGTGTGCACTGCCGAATGTTCAGCAGCTCGTCCCTGGTATAACTGATCGTGTTTGACAAACATAAAACAGGACAGACTAACAGAACTAGTGCAGACACTGGAGAGCTCCACACCGAGGCAGCCATCCGCGGCGCCATCCTGAGAGCTTCTGTTCCATATAAAGGTACTGCCCCAGTGACAAGGTTTTTACCTTCTTTGGTACAACATTTTACCCTGATTGTGATAGTAAGGCCCAATCCCAATTCAACCCCTTAGCCCTTCCCCTTACCCCTACCCATCGTTTTGCGCGTTCATGTGAAGAGCTAGTGGTGTCCCAATTCTCTTTAGCTTGAAGGCGTAGGGCTAAGAGGAAGGGGTATACACCTATACCATTCTGTTGTTTGTCAATCGCTAATAAATTGAAGAAGAAGAAGAAGAAAAAGAAGGGATATACACCCCTTCGAACAAAGATTTTTCAGGACCACACTTGAAACCAAGGGGTAAGAAAATTTCCCAGAATGCACCCAATAGCACAAAATGCACAAATGCACAAAAATAGAATTGGGATTGGGCCTAAGTGTTGTATTGTTGTCTTTCAGGTTGTATCTCAGCTGTAATGCACTTTTTAAATAAATAAATAAAAAACAAAGCAGCTGCTTGCCATCGCGACAGCAAAAAGATCCAATGGTTGGCCGATCGCTTTCACTCCAAAATGCCGGAATCTGGGGCTGTTGCTGGGCACCGCTGTTACAATAGAACATTCTATTGAGTGTCTCCTCTTGGTCATTCTAAGCTCTTTGCTAACGCTCGTGGCCGGTAGTAAATCATTCAAAAAAGGCACTTCTCAATGCAAAAAAAAAGCACGTTCGGTGTGATCGGCTGCTTACTGTGGTTACTAAATAGTTTATCTTAATTTAATTGTTTAAAATTTACTTTTCAGTAAATAATTCATAATTCCACTTAAATTTCATTCATTCATATATTTTTTTAACTAGTGCCTTATTTATCAGTGGTCACCACAGCAAAATGAACCACCAACTATTCCAGCATATATTTTACGCTGCAGATGCCCTTCAAGTCGCAACCCAGTATTGGGAAACACTCAGACACTCTCACTTTGCACTAATACACTAAGGCCATGCACCCATGCACTTATACACTGGGGAGAACATGCAAACTCCACACAGAAAAGCCAACTGGCCCAGCCAGGACTCGAACCAGCAACCTTCTTGCTGTGAGGTGACAGTGCTAACCACTGAGCCCCACTTTCATTTTTAAATTATTTAATTTAAAACAGCTGTTATTTTTTATTTTATTTCTTATGATTCTGACTATATCTCATGTTTTTTTGATTATTTTCAGTTTTTTTTTGTACTCCACATTTTCACAAAACCTCATGCGAATGATATGGCACCAAATGTTAACCATGTTTATATTATATTGAAATGTGCGTAGCCAACATGCACAGCAGAGACTCTGAAAAAGTGTCGGTTTATTTATTTCTTTAGTTGTATTTTTTTGGCGACCACAGCAGTGCCACCCTGACAAATCCTTCCCTTGATTGTGATTCGCTCAGCACTTTCCTCTGAGCCTCAATTCTCCCAGATCCTCTTCTCAGTTGTTGTAGCCTCTGATTTCTGAGCCTCTTGAATGCCCTCCTGTGAGCAAATGGCTTCAAGTGTTTCTTCAAGTGCTTACCAGTAAGTCTGCAAAGTTGCTGTGAGAGACCTTAAGGGCTTTGTTTGGGGGCAAAATACTGCAAGCCCTCTTCGTCTTTTTGCAACTGTGGCGAACTGTACAATAAATTAGAAGCCTAATTGCGCGCCCTGTATCTCCAAATCAAGCATCACACCGGCAATTAATGGTTTAGAGCTAATGCACTCTTGTCAGATTCAATTTCAATGCCTCAGTAGGTTTTCTGCCCTAATGCGCTGGGTGTACAGGGTTTTGTCATTCGCAAAAGCGGCCCACAGATGTTCACAGATAACTGCAATTACTACATTCATTATTTAATTGCTTGCTTTATGAGTGTTTTTTTCTTTTTGACCTCACTAGCCCCTTAGAGTTTGAATCAAAACAAGACAACTCACGATTAGAAGGATAAAGTTAAAGTGTAGTACTTGTGCTCTCTTGGTTCATTTAAATGGGTTTTATTATGGTTGCTACACTTAGAGTTTTCTTTAGTCTGTAATGTTGGTGTTTGAGCATGAAAAAGATAATTATGAAGTATTTAAATTTATTTATGGACTTAAAAATACACTCCACTTTTTTTTAAATAGTCTCAATTTTAACTCCACAAGAGTTAGGGATTAATTACACCGAATACGCTTTTTGCGTTGAGAGGTGCCTTTTTAAATGATTTACTAATGGCTGTGAGCATTTTGCATGCTGCTTATGCGCCCTGCGTGCTTCGTGTTTTAACCATCTCCTGTGCCTCTCGTTTTTGCCCCACTGTGCGCTCGCAGTTGAAAAAAGTCTGAGCGGAAAAAGTGTGTTGCATCAGTCGTGTCTTTTTCATTCTCCAATCAAATAAAAGCAGAGGCGGGGTTTCCTTTGAGGTAACAGCAGTGTTTGTTTTGTCAAAACCATAGATATTTACATTAAATGTCGCCTAAGCTGTTGTTGTCTATTGGAAAAAATGCGTCAATAGAGCCACCATTTTAGTATAGGGTGATGTTCCTTTGAAATAATTGTGGGACCAAGATGCAGTGGAGGACTGGCCATCCAGAGCTATATATATATATATATATATATATATATATATATATATATACATATATCCATGTTCAGGAGTTTTCCCGGTGGTCAGTAAGCAAATATTTTTTTAAATTACGAAAATTATAATTTTACATCACTTTTTCTATATCAATAGATAAGTGACTGCACAGGGATTGCCAACAAAGAGCATGTGTTTGTGTGTTTGGAAATGTATTATCCTCCCTCCCTGTTAAATTTGATCTAATCCATGTCCTGAAACACACCCCCTCTCCTGCTTTTACTTCTAATTCTAACTGAGGGAGCGATTCGTTTGTGGCTGAATCTCGTTTGTAATCGATTCGTTTGAACCATCGCTATCCCTACGTCTCAATGTGCATGTCCACCTTTCTGATCGAAATGGTACATAACATTAGTAATATTTAATAATTTAATGTGGACAGTATGCACATCAAGGCACATTGAGTTATTTTATCAGGCACACTTATACGTTGTTTCAAAAACTTTCTGACACTGCCACATCTTGTTGTCATATTTTATTTACATTGCTTGCTGATTTTACTCAACAAAACTAGGATAAGCCTAGAATTTAGTGCAAGTTGGTGCTACTTTGCCTTATGCGGTAAGTGACTTTATTATCATCATTAACGTTACTCGTTTAGCACTAAGGTTTGTAACATACAAAAACATAAAAAATGAAATCTTACCTACAGTATGAAATGTTCTGCCTTTATGCTTTGTTTTCTTTGTTTGCTCATTACTGCACCCGTATGCAGCACAAAAGTCCAGCATCTTTATATTGGCTTTAGTCTTGACTTGTGCGTTTGAATGACTTTTGTCCTGGGAGCACTGTACAAATATGGAGGCAGTATTAACACATACTCAGGGTTCGTATCCGATATCTAGTGTATATACAGTTGCAATCAGAATTATTCAACCCCCTGATTTATTAGCCCCCCTGTATATTTTTTACCCCAATTTTTGTTTAACGGAGAGAAGATTTTTTCTACACATTTCTAAACATAATAGTTTTAATAACTCATCTCTAATAACTGATTTATTTTATCTTTGACATGATGACAGTAAATAGTATTTGACTAGATATTTTTCAAGACACTTCTATACAGCTTAAAGTGACATTTAAAGGCTTAACTAGGTTAATTAGGTTAACTAGGCAGGTTAGTGTAATTAGGCAAGTTATTGTATAATGATGGTTTGTTCTGTAGACAATGGAAAAAATAAATAGCTTAAAGGGGTTAATAAGTTTGACCTTAAAATGTTTTAAAAATTAAAAACTGCTTTTATTCTAGCCAAAATAAAACAAATAAGACTTTCTCCAGAAGAAAAAAAAAATGATCAGACATACTGTGAAAATTTCCTTGTTCTGTTAAACATCATTTTTTAATAAAGACAGTTTTTAATAAAGGCTTGATTGATTGATTTGGGAAATATTAAAAAAAAGAAAAAAAAAATTCAAAGGGGGTTGAATAATTCTGATTGCAACTGTATTTATGTGTTAAGACGACTACAGAGACTTTTGAAGATGGAGTAGAGACTAGTGGTCACTGTTTTGAGATATCCGGAGCTGTATGACTTCACAAATCTTGAATATCACAATATTGTTAAATATTAAAATTATACCAATATCAACAGCAACACTCGCGCACAGTAGGCAGCTGATTCAGTTGCTGCCTAGCAACATAAACAGCGCACCGCATATTTTTTTCTTGCCAACAAAAAGGCATTGTGGTGCCCCTCATGTTTTTGGAACATAAAATCGCGTTCGGTGTGAGCTGTCCTTTAAGCAGTTGAGTTTTACCATTTTTGAATCCATTTAGCTGATCTCTGGGTACAGCAAGGGCAGTTTTAGCTTAGCTTAGCATAAATCATTGAATTGGATTAGACCATTAGCATCTTGTTCAAGGAAAAAAAAATGTAACTGATAAATTTCCTATTTAAAGTTTGACTCTTTTGTAGTTAGATTTTGTACTAAGACAGATGGAAATTATGCTAATGGTCTAATCTGATTCAGTGGTTGATGCTAATTTAAGCTAAAATGCTCCCGTCAGACCCGTAGATTGGCTGGATGGATTTTAAAAATGTATCTGATAATTTCCTCTTTAAAGCTTGACTGTTCTGTAGTTAGATTGTGTACTAAGACAGATGGAAAGTTATGTTAATGGTGTAATCTGATTCAGTGATTTATGCTAAGCTAAGGTAAAAATCTCTTCTCTAAAGATTCACTGATTCAAATGATCCAGTCAGGGCAAGTCTCTAGTTAACATTTTGCTGATTCAAAATATCTGATCCAAATATTGAAATGATTCAGCCCAATGTGCATCTCCAGTTAATGAATCACTGCTTTAAATGATATAGATGGTGTAAGTCTCCAAATAATGTTAGTCAAATCATCTGGTTGTAGCGAATCTCCAATTTAACACATCACTGATTCAGTTGATCCGGTCAGAATGAGTCTATACGGTAGTTAACAAATCACTGCTTCAAATGATCTGCTTGAAGCAAGTTTCCAATTGAACAAATCACTGATTTAAATGACCCGGTCAGAGCAAGTCTACTGTTAACAAGTCTGTGGTTCAAATGTTCCAATTGGATCGAGTCTCCAGTTAGCATTTTACTCATGTAATCAATCATAGCAAGTCTCCACTTAACGATTCACCGATTCTAATGATTAGGTCAGAGTAAGTCTCCAGTTGACAATTCACTTATTCATGTGATCTGATCAGAATTGGTCTAAAATAGACAAAAAAATATAGTAAAATATATTATGTTATTTTGAGGAAAATAAGTATGGTCTGCTTTTAGTTTTTGTTCTGTGCATATCCAACATATCCTTGAACTATGCCTCTTTCATGTGGAGATGCTTGTTTACAGTACTTAAACAACAAAAAACATCCATATTTTGTTGAACTTTTATGTTACCTGACTCCAGGAAAAGTGCTTTAAATTGCCTAGCTAAATTCTTTATAGTTTGAATAAGTCAAGGTTATTTTGTCTTTCGTTCTCTCTCTCTTCAGGCAATGGCGCAGACGGGCTATGGGCGACGGTACTTCAAAGCATTTGTTAGTGGTTTCTTTGTTGCCGTCCCTGTGACAGTGACTGTTTTAGATCGTCTTGCATACGTGGCGCGTGTGGAAGGAGCCTCCATGCAGGTGAGCTGTCCTTTATCAGCTTTGTCAGCTTTTCTTAGTAACAGTGTCTGGATTAGTCTAGTTTTGCAGACATTTAGCAAAGATGTGCATTTTTTTTCCCCTTATGAAACAACTTACAAGGTTATTTAAGATGGCTGTGGTGCAGTTTTGCATATTTTAGGCACATTGCACTTTGGCGCTTGAATGGGCATAGCTGGTTTAAATTATGCCTTTACAATATTTTATCAGCTCTTTACTTTTTCAATGCAATAATAATAGTGCAAATTGTAATTTTTTAAGTGTGTATTATATAAATATTATATGAGAATGTGTTCAGAATAAGGGTGTTGTTTAAAGAGCCCCTATTATGCATTCTAAAAGGTCATATTTTGGTTTGGGGGGTCTTCAACAACAGGCTGATATGCTGCAAGGTCAAAAAAACAATTCCATTGTCTTATAATATGCATTTATTTTTGCCTAATTATCTTATTGACTCCCATATGATTTGTTCAGTGATTTACTTGTTCCCAAACCCCTCCTTTGCATAAAGCAAATTCATGGGGATTGGTCTAATGACCCATACTGTTGCAATTGGTTGACTGCGTTCAGAAAAGAAACTCCCACCATGGCTTATCAACATTGTTGAAGTAGACAGAGTTCAGAGTATACACACACAATAAATAATATTTTTTTAATAATAAAATTGGCGACACTGTGGCGCAGTAGGTAGTGCTGTCGCCTCACAGCAAGAAGGTCGCTGGTTCGAGCCTCGGCTGGGTTAGTTGGCGTTTCTGTGTGGAGTTTGCATGTTCTCCCTGCGTCCGCATGGGTTTCCTCCGGGTGCTCCGGTTTCCCTCACAGTCCAAAGACATGCAGTACAAGTGAATTGGGTAGGCTAAATTGTCCGTAGTGTATGTGTGTGAATGAGTGTGTATGGATGTTTCCCAGAGATGGGTTGCAGCTGGAAGGGCATCCGCTGCATAAAACATATGCTGGATAAGTTGGCGGTACATTCTGCTGTGGTGACCCCGGATTAATAAAGGGACTAAGCCTAAAAGAAAATGAATGAATGAATGAATGAATGAATGAATGAATGAATGAATGAATGAATAATGCAATTATAATAAACTCCTTTGTTTATTGTTTTTAGAAAATATCTAAAATCTTTTTTCAGATAGGCCTTTGTAAAATTAAAGTTCAAAATGCCTTAAAACAGTTTAACTCATTTATATTATACTGTATATTTCTAAATCGTTATAGCTTTTGTTTGTTTTATAATGATTTATTTATTGTTTTTATTATATGCAATATTTGTATATTTTTAAATGATTTCAATATAGCTTAGGCTATTTTATCTAGATCTATGAAATTGTGTTGAGCCCTCAAAAGTGGACATGTAATTTGTAATGTTTTATGTTTTTCTGTTGTATTCATATGTAAATAAAAATATGTATACATTACCTCCAAAATAAATAAAGAAACCCAGCCGCTCGAGGCATCGATGGAGATGAATCGAGTGGTCTTTTGCATCTAAACATGCATGACAACTGAGTCAATGGAAAAGCTGTTGTTCCTTGCGCCACCTGGTGGCTATTGCGTAAAGCACAGAAATATGTTTTTTTTAATGAAAAGGTGGCCTTTGCAGCCGCAGTACTATGCATGACTGCGCGTGACAAATTACAGTACTGCGCATGACGAAACTCATTAGCCATATCTGTATGTGTAAGTCCAATGCAGGAGTGTATTAAAGCAATGCAGTTAAACACCAGCATATTGCTCTATTCTTAACCCTAAGAAAAAAAAACAATGACACACATTCAGTATTAATCCTCACAGTAGCAAAAAATGAACTATTTTGAAAACAGACTGCAGCACGTGTGTAAGAACAGCATCAGCTGTATTTACATGTATGTGGCCATAGCAATGATAAACGACAGGGGATCATAAGCTCACAAATGCATTAAATCGGTAAAGAAAGCGGCACGCATCGCATTTTAATATGGTTTTAGACGCGATATGTGAATATAAAGAGTTAACCAGATACAGAACAAGCCGCGCGGAGCAATTACAAGTGACAAAACACAATTAAATGCATAATTTGCAAGCTAGAGAAAACAAGGAGGCAACCATTTTAATCACACTTACAGCTTGTGATCTGGAGGAAGGAGAAACCGGTCCATGAACTGTGTACTGACAAAAGTTCCTGTCAAGGTCTGACAAAGTCCCATACATTAGTAGTCTTTGCTGATTCTTCCCTTAACAAACGGCCAGTGAATCCCTCGTTGCAGGGTAGGTTATTGTATAAATCATGTTCACTCATTAATGTTCACCTTTCACCGGATCCGGCAACTTATATTGTTTCATGTCAACGTCGATACAAACAGGCAAAAGATTTGGATGAACAATGAATCATATAAACGATTCTGAATCGACACTTTAAAAAATTTTTTTTTATAGTTTTAAACAAGGTGCACTTTCAGATTTAAACTTCAGCTGGATGTTTTCATTCACTTAGAGCTTTTACACACTGCATGAAAGGTCATTTTCAAAAACTCATAATAAGGGCTCTTTACCTTTACATAGTTATATTTTACGCTGAACAGCAATGACTCATACAGCATACCACTCATATTTTGACATTTTATTTTCACTAAAGGTTTTTAAAACAATTAAATAACTATTGTAAATTTCTTGCAAATATTCAAATTGAGAAATCTTGTATTTACCTTTTCCTGATATTAATTCATATAATATTCATTCATTCAATCATTCATTTATTTTATTTTCGGCTTAGTCCCTTTATTAAAATGGGATCGCCACAGCGGAATGAACCACCAACTTATGTTTATGCAACGGATGCACTTCCAGTTGCAACCCAGCACTGGGAAGCACCCATACACTCTCACATTCACATTCATACACTACAGAGAATTTAGCTTACCCAATTCACCTATAGCGCATGTCTTTGGACTTGTGGGGGAAACAAGAGCACCGGCAGGAAACCCATGCAAACACGGGGAGAACATGCAAACTCCACTCTTTTTTTTTAAGTCATAGATTTTTATCTGTGTGTGTCATTTCACATTGTGAAGCCTTGCCAACAAAATGGTAGACTGTAGATACAGTATTAAAGAGGGCCTAGTATGCCCCTTTTTACAATATGTAAAATTATTTCTGATATCACTGTAGTGTGTATGTGAAGTTTTAGCTCAAGCTACCACACAAATAATGTTTTATAATGTTTTGATCCAAATTGGGCCATTTTTGTGACTGTCACTTTAAATTCAAATGTGATGTGAAACGACGTAGGCAGAAGATGTCAGCCTATGGTGACTACAGGGTTCATTTGTACATCCTAAAACCCCACATTTATAATTCTGCGGTCACACTGGACTTTTCTCCCCATAGACTTCTATTCATACGCACACGAATACGTCAGACCGGAAACGCAGGGTCATGCGTCAAGTTTCGCAGTTTGCTGCAGTGCAAAGTTCAAGCTTGGTGAACTCTGACCTCGAAATCGCATCACTTGACTGCGTGAGACCAATAGAGAATCAAAACATGGAACAGGAATTTAAAACATGGACCAACCGTCATCTTGTTTAATCCCGCCCCTTTTCGCAGTGCCATGCGACAAAATTTCGCACACACAAACTCTAGTGTGACCGCAGCTTTAGTCGTTAACATTATCTTCAGCAGGTGAACTCTAATGGCAGAAGGCTGCTTCTCACTCAGGGCTGTTTATGATAATGAGGGAGAGATTGTCACCAATGGGCGGGGCTTTCCCCCTTAGACATGTACAAAGGGAGAATGTCAATCTAAGTGTTTATGCAGACTGAGTTCATCAACTTTGATTATAAAAATGTAATTAATAAACGTTTACCATTAGAGGTTGGCTATATTCCCACACTGTTGCCACACAACTGTGTTTAAACCCTTATAAAAGTGTTTTGTTTTTTTACATAATAGATCATCTTTAATGGGGACATTTTTGTCCTCGATATCTTGGACTACTTTTTGTAAAATGTTAAGTAAAAATATTCCTTGGCAAAATGTATTCTGTATGCGTTAACTACTACAGTGATCCCAAAAGAATTAGTCCACAATGAGAGATGATGCAGAGAAAAATAGAGAATTGGTAGATGGACACTTTGAATAAAATTATAGAAATGTAATCAAATTTACCAAGCCTTGGACAATTTGTTTCAATAAACATATTTTGTTTACTTTAAAAAAATGTGAAATGACAGTTTAGGAAACTTTCCACCCAATAAAGTCACATTAAAGTCATCATATTCACAGTGTTGCTTCAAATTTAGATTACTGTCAAAATAATTGCAAATATAATGATCATTCCCTCAACCCTCTATTGAAACATTAATAGCCTTTCTCTACTTTTAGGATCGTGAATTAGTGCTTAATTAAATAAAAATTTCTAAACATCACACTAATAGCACTAAGACAGCAATGAAAGACACTTTTTTTAATAATGAGAGAAAACCATCTGAATGCAGCAATGCTCATTACCTCACCAAACACAAGTAATGGCTCATTATCTACCTAATGAATGCTAACTAACCAAAACGCTGCTGTTGTTTTTTCTTCCAGAGTCCAGTTTTCTATCTCACTTCATACTGTTATGTTTCTGCTAATGGCTTTTCTCAGTCCGTCCACGGCCTTTGAATCCAAATAAGTCACTCTTACGAACAATACTGGAAGCTGACACCAATACCCAATGAGAAGATGTGCGTGAATTAAAAAGATAGAGCGCCCAGCTGTGACAGATAAATTCTCCAGGCGCGAACGTTCCGTCGGGGTATTTATTTTAGAAGGACAGATAAGAGATATTTCTGTCAATTATCCCAGCAAGCGTGAAATGGCTCATCGAGATCTCTCTTAATGATTCATTGGAGGCCTGTGTGTCGACTCGCATGCTTGAGAAAGTTTGTCATGCTAAAATTGTTTGATACACCTTCACAAAAGAGTTAAGAGAAAACAAATAGTCTGCGGGGGGGAAAAAAATGAAGTTAACATGTAGATGTTATTTTTATCCTCAGGATGTCGTCAATCAGAAGGCTGAGAGAACAGAGCGATTCTTTTCCTGAACTTGCTAAAAGCAAAGTTGCTTCCGCTGAGTTTATTCTTAGCATTGGGCTCAGTAGTTTAAGAAGTTTTGTGCGGAGGATTAAAGCAATAAATCACAGAGCTAAAAGAAGAAAAGTTGATCAAACTTAAAAGTTTCTAATCTGTCACAGCTTTGCTAAACGAGAGCTACAAACGTTGTAGGATTGCATTGTTTTCTGGCACAATTTGTGATATTGAAGCTTCAAAATATTAGTGATGCGACTGTATTTTTGAAAGGGCAGAATCATATGTGCGTTAAAACTGTAAATCTGGCTGTATATGCAGACGTTAAGCTACTGAAAGTGTTGATTTGAACATTTATTTGTACATAAAACATACAAGATAATCTTTTTCTGAGTGCTGTGTGTATACGTTATTGAATGTTTCTGATAGACATACACTAACTAGCCACTTTATTAGGTACACCTTACTATTACCAGGTTGGATCATTTTTTGCTTTCAGAACTGCCTTAATCCATTGTGACATAGATTCAACAAAGCACTGGAAATATTCCTCAGAGATTTTGGTCCATTGACATGATAGCATCACGCAGTTGCTGCAGATTTGTCTGCTGCACATCCGTGATGCAAATCTCCATTCCACCACATCCCTGTGCTCTATTGGGTTGAGATTTGGTGACTGTGGAGGCCATCGAGTTCAGTGAACTCATTGTCATGTTCAAGAAACCAGTCCGAGATGATTCGCGCTTTATGACATTCTGTATTATCCTGCTGGAAGTAGCCATCAGAAGATGGGTACACTGTGGCATTGAGGGATGGAAATGGTCAACAACAAAACTGATAAAAACAGGTATGCTGTGGCGTTGACATGATGGTCAGTTGGTACTAATAGGCCCAAAGTGTGCCAAGAAAATACCTCCCACACCATTACACCACCACCACCACCAGGTGGAACCGTTGATACAAGATAGAATGGATCCATGATTTCATATTGTTGACGTCAAATTCTGACCTCACCATCTGAATATCGCTGCAGAAATCGAGACTCATCAGACCAGGCAACGTTTTTCCAATCTTCTATTGTCCAATTTTGGTGAGCATCTGCGATTTGTAGCCTCAGTTTCCTGTTCTTAGCTGACAGGAGAGGCACCCGGTGTGATCTTTTGCTGATGTAGCCCATCCGGCTCAAGGATGGATGTGCTTTGCGTTCAGAGATGCTCTTCTGCATACCTCGGTTGTAACAAGTGGTTATTTGAGTTACTGTTGTTTTTCTTTTAGCTCGATCCAGTTTGGCCATTCTCCTCTGATCTCTGGCATCACCAAGGCATTTGCACCCACAGAACTGCCGCTCACTCAATATATTTTTTTTGGACCATTCTCTGTAAACCCTAGAGATGAATGTGTGTGAAAATGCCAGTAGATCAGCAGTTTCTGAAATACAGACAGCCTGTCTAGCACCAACAACCATGCCACAGACTTTTGCCACTCACCTTTCTTCCCCATTATGATGCTCTTTTTGATCTGTAGCAATTCGTCTTGACCATGTCTACATGTCTAAATGCATTAAGTTGCTGCCATGTGATTGGCTGATAAGAAATTTGCGTTAATGAGTAGTTGGAAAGGTGTACCTAATACAGTGGCCGGTAAGTGTATCTGATTCAGTTTATTTTGCATTGAGTGTTCATATTTCAGTTCATGTGGAGAAAAAAAAACAGATAATTTTTCAAACATCGTAACTTTATGATAAATTAATTTGTCAGTTGGGCATCAGGGTTCGCATCAGGTTACAGTGAAGGCTATTCAGCTCTTTGAAGGTTACGTCAGATCTACCCCGTGCACTTAATGCAGAAATATCATTTGGCCTTACATTTTAGCTTCTCGTTAATTAAAGGTGCCATATACTGCATTGGTTTAATAAGTTAAATTGTTCTCTGATATCTACATAGTAGGTTTATGGCTTCGGTAAGTTCAAAAAGTCCTCAGAAATGGTTTTATAAGCTAATTTATTACTCCATAAAATACTCATAGAATCAGAAGATCCATGATTGACTATATATGGTTTGTGTCGTGAATTTTAATGAGCTTTGCTCTGACGTGCCACTCTTACAGACACACACACACACACACACACACACACACACACACACACACACACACACACACACACACACACACACACACACACACACACACACACACACATATTTAGCTTACCAGATCTGTTGTGGATAATGGATAATGGCTAAATCATAATTAAACTAGACAAATGAGAGTGATAGAGTGGTGTCATGTTGTATTTTGAAGCTACAGTCAAAGAAAACACAGCCAGGAATTAATATCAACCTCTGCATGAGCTAGGTGATTTGACATGATTCAGCAGTCTACACATGCTTGTTGAAACGTATTCATCAAATTTCACAATAAACAGAATAAATTAACAAAATATGTAACTAAACATACCTTATGCCTCTATAAAGTGGAGATGAATAAATGTGTAAACTGTAAATTTAGCATTTTGCGTCCTGAGAAGAGTTTAAAACATGTCTTGTGCTGTTGTTGCCTAGTATCGCACAGTGAACAATTTGGGGCTTGTGTGTTCAAAATAAAAATCCAACATATATATAGTAAGTGAAATATATGCTTAAAATCACTGTTGTGTCACTAGAAAAAGTTTGGCTTATCAAACACAGCCTGAGGCATGCATATTAAAGATGTCAGATGAGTCATATGAGTCATGTTCTCTTGATGACATGGTTGCGCGCCAGGCCCGGATCAATGACCTAAAGTAGGCATACGTGCAAATGCGGAAGGCATGTCTCGTCACAATTGGTTTTGTCCTCTGATTGGCCCATTGTCCACCAGGGTTTTACACTCATGTAACTCTCTCTACTAGTAATAGTAGAAAAAAATACAAATTATGAATAATGAGGGATAGAAGAAATTTACAAAGTGTAGCACAAATGAAAAATAATAATAATAACAATAAAAAAATTGTTTAAGGCTCGTGTTCACTGATTATTTTATTCACACTTATCACTTGCGTTGTTCCACTTTTTTTGGCATTCCTACCCCAGTGATTATCACTGGAAGTAAGCAAAGTGAACTTGCTAAATTAGTTTATGGTCATGATGCTAATGGTCTAATCAGATTTAATTATTTATGCTAAGCTAAGCTAAAAGTGTTCCTGCCAGACCTGGGGATCAGCTGAATGAATAAAAAATTTGCGAAGCTCATGTTACTCTAGAGGAGCTGTACTATTTATAAAAAAAGTGGTGTGTTCCTTTAAAATGCTAGTGTCATTTTTTTATGAGCTAAATCTGTTTATTATTAAAGCATTTGTAAATAGTGCAAATAAAATGGAGAAAAATGGGAATAATTGCATTGCAAGTTAATCGAATTGCGATGAAATTATTCCCATTTCTCTCCATTTTAACTGCACTCTGTTTTAATATGCCTCTATTTTATTTGTTTGTGGTCCTAGATTTTTTAATGAGGTGCTACAGTGCTTTTAATATTAATAATAATAAAAAAAGATAAATATCATGTGGTTCTTTTTCCAGCCGTCCTTAAACCCAGATGGAGAGTCTTCACCTGATGTTGTGTTGCTCAACCGCTGGAGTGTGAGGAACTACCACGTTCAGCGAGGCGACATTGTGTCAGTTCTGTGAGTAGCTACATTTTAAGCCATCCTAAACTGGTATGACCTGTTATGTGAGATTTTGCTGTCATGAATACCCAGTGCAGTGCTGTTGAAACTTTACAAACCAAGTGACGGGGAAAAAGTGACTGTTGCTTGTCAGTGCTGGTTAGACCAATCCTTTTTTTTGTTTTGTTTTTTCTTGCATTGTGTGTGGTATGATATTTAATAAAGATGTTATATAGTGCAGTTTGAGATGCATAGTATACCAGATAAATGTGAAGAATGTAGTATCTGCTCTACTATAGTGTCAAATAGCAGAATTACAGCAATAAAGTATGTAAGGGTTAATGTACTTCTTGGCGGTTCTTCTCACAGAGTCAAGCCTGATGGACTCATCAGCAGTTATACAAGACTGAAGGTCTTTATTCTGCAAAAACAACAACTTATGAACATTATACTGCTTATTACACAGCTTCTTGCCATAAAACGAAACAATTAGACACAAAATATTGATCTGAGCTGTGATAGTTTACTAACTTTTTAATAAAACGTACTGTAAAAATGAGAGAAACTAAAATGGCTAAATGGAACAAACACTAATTTATTGTCAATTTTTTTTATTCATTCTCAAGATGGTGACAAACAGTCAAGAAAAGTGGCATGACAGGCAAATACATAAATATTTATGTGAACGTATTCCCTGATGGTTATGATTAGAGCTGCGCAATTAATCGCAATCTCAAAAAAAAAAAAATCGAGATTTAAGCACATGCAATTTCTAAACCGCTTAAGGCTGCGATTTTATCTATTAATTTATTTAGATTTTTATTTAGAATACTTTCTTGTGCGCATGATTTTAATATGTTAAACAAACAGAGCTTACGCAGCCCACCGGGCAATGGTTAAGATGTTAACCAGCTCTCTCAGCGCATGACATAGTTGAGCGGGAGGAAAGAACATAAAATATAGATGCAGGTCAAAATAAAAAAGAGTTTATGCCAAAGAGAAATTCAAAGTCAGTCGTTTTGGAGTATTTTGGATTCAGGAGCGAGGATGTGTCAAAGAGCAAGGTATTTGCAAGACTGTGCAATTATAGTGAAATAATTATTCCAATGAAACGGAGCAATACTACAAATCTGTTCCAACACTAAAAACAGCGTCATAAAAAATGCATGATCAATGCATGTCGACAAAGTCCATCGAAACAAACAAAAGCACACATCAAAGCCAGCCCGAACAGACTGAACAAGTTTCCATTGTTCAAGCATTTGCAAGCACCATGCCTTATGAGAAAGGATCAAAATTGCACAAAAAAATTACCGACGCAATCACATATCATATATGCAAAGATATAATGCCTGCGTACATCGTCAATAAAGGCGGCTTCCGAAGAATAATACAAACACCTGACAAAAGATACCAGCTGCCATCTCGCACTCATTTCACATGATTTGCTATTTCCGAAAGTAAAAGAAATGTAAGGCGGGCGTTGAACACGAGCTCAAGCTGGTGAAATACTTTGCCATGACCACGATGGAGCCGTACATGAGTTTAACGCTCCGCTATATTAATGACAACTTTGAAATAAAAAGTCGATGTTTGCAAACAGCATTCTTCCCAGAAGATCACACTGGAGAAAACGTATCTGAAGGTTTAAAAAAAGCTTTTAGCATCATGGGGACTTTGTGAAGAGCAACAAGTGTCTTATCACCACATTTTTGTTTATTAAACTTAATACTATGTTATTTCACTGTGAAATGTTTGGTTATACACTTCTTGAGCACTGAATACATTTAGAATGTACATTCAGAACATGTGGCTTGTTTGAAAAAGCAAAAACAGAAAAACAAATTACAAATAAAATCGCAATCGCAATATTCATTCAAAAAAATTGCAATATGATTATTTTGTCCATATTGCACAGCCCTAGTTATGATGATTTAAAGTACCCAAACGAGCTTGTGTAATTAGTTTCAGCAGTTGTTATCTGGGAATAACACACCTTGGAATATCATGATTGACTAATCAGAATCAAGTATTCCAATGTAATCATTTCAAATACCCTCTGCAAACACATTTTATACTCACCACTCCATTTCGCGTGAACATATATTTTTGAGATTATATATAAGAAATGTTAATAATTAATGAGTAATTAATTTATTGTTATCAATTACTTAATTACAGACATTAGTACAGGTGCTGACTGTAATCTTGCAATCACTTAAAGACTTAAGGCTGTATAATACACCCGGCGCAATGCAAAGGCGCAATGCAAATGTTGTTTGCTAGTCTCAGCTTGACACAAGTGTCGTTTTGATGTTTTTCACCACGCTGTGTAAATAGCAAATGCATTTGCGCTCATATGTGCGCATAGGCTTTCTGATCTAAAAAAGGAGGTATGTTAGGGCGCATTGCTGGCACATTGCTATTTTAAGAAATTAAAATAGACTTCAATAGACCAGCTAAGAGGAGGTCTAAAGTCCAGCGCAGAGCGTGTTAGATGTGTGCCTCATTTAAACATTGCTTAATACACATAGGATGTACAGCAATACGCAAATATCTTTACAAATAAAAAGAATAATACAAAAAAAGTTACAAAAATTATTATTTTCTACAGAAATATAATAACCACTGTTTTCATGCCATCTTCATCTCGGGTGGGTGGGGTGGGTTGGGGGGGGGGGGGGGCTTTTCAGTTTATTTATGACAATTTGCTTTTGTATAACGTTATTATTAGTAGTAGTAGTATTTATTATATGCATATTAATATTTGTTTTATTAAAAACATGCTTACATTTGCCCACCTGTCAGGTTTTAGACCATATGGGCCATAGCATGTGTATTTGGAAATAACAGTTTTTTGACCACACTTAGTTATTATTGCTCATTTATTTGTTTGCTGGAAATTAGAAAGGAAATTTAGAAATAGTTTTGAAATAAATCTTTGCGCTTAACAAACAAAATTAATTATGTAGGCTAATGGATGTCTGTGCGTACAACACTTTTTCTCATCCACAGAAGAGAGTGAAAGTTAAAGTAAAGAATGAGGAGGCTTATCTCTCATTCTCATGCTGTAGATGCTCTGTTTAACTGTTTTCTTGCTAGTGAAGAGCTCAGTTATTCCACTTACAAAGTCCGCCATTTAAATAGCAAATGCGCTCTGGCTCGACGCAACTGACTCTTAAAGGGAATGGGAGATGAGACTCTGATTGGTTTATTCTGAAAACACACCTATATCTCATTAAGAGAATAAGCTCAGCCTTGTTAGACTGGGAATTTTAGAAATTTTCCGGCCTTAAAATAGCAAAAGTGGATTCTGACACTCCCTTAATGCTTTTGCACCCTGCGCTTTGGACTTTGCACCTAGATCGTAAAAATAGGGCACTTAGAGTTTATCAAACTTTAAAAACACTTTTAATATAGCATAAATATAGTTGCAAACCTCAGAATGAATCAATGTTAATATATTAATAATGTTAATAATACTGTACATTATAATGTTTAGTTGCCAAAATAATTTTTAAGTAGTTTGGTTTTAATGTTTTTACTTATTTAGACTTTCAAGTAAATGTTTTAAATAAATATAAATACAATCATGCATAAACAGTTAAGTCCATAAATATTTGGACATCGACACAATTCGAACATTTTTGGCTCTATACACCAACACAATGGATTTAAAATTAAACAAACAAGATGTGCTTTAACTGTAGAATGTTAGCTTTAATTTAAGGGTATTTACATCCAAATCAGGTAAACGGTGTAAAAACGGTGTTTGCATTTGTGCCTCCCACTTGTTAAGGGACCAAAAGTAAAATTTTATGAATCTAAGTTTATTTATTTTTTGTATATTAAGTACTTATACTTCTACCACTACTACTACTACTACTACTACTACTACTACTACTACTACTACTACTACTAATAATAATAATAATAATAATAATAATAATAATAATATTGCTCATTTATTAGTTTATCATAAATTAGGACCATGACATTAGAATTATTTTCTTTTTACATCTCTCCAGGTCATTTTGGTGAAGTGTTGAAATCTTTCAACATGGCCTAAAAAGTCAGTTTATTACCCTGTAATTTGGCAGATGTTTTTTTTAACCAGAACATCATGTTGATCAGTTGAGCCTTAGACCTCTTCTGCTTCATGGTTGACATCTCGAGTCCTCACGTCCACTTAAGTTTCCAAATGCTTGACGAAAAATAGCATGTTCGTTCAGAAAATTGCCACTGAGATGTTCTCCATCCCAATAAAGACATCTGTAGCACTCCAAATTGCTAATTGGAGCATTTTGGTCCCTCTCCAGTCTGACATGGATCTCCTTGACCTTAAACCCAGCTGTTGTGAGAGCTCTAACTCAAGGGGAATCCTCTTCAGTATAATGAGTCCAATCTGTTTTAAGGGTTACTGTCATCGCAAGTAATTGGCACGGACGCAATCATCTGATATACTTTAATGCGGTGCTCAACACCAAGAGCCTTTTGACACAGGCCCGGCAGAAGCTATCATCTATATTCTAGTTAGGTAACTCCTCTTCTCTTTTATGCACGGTCTGTGTTTTGAAGCACCGGGGTTGGAGGGAGAAAGCATCATTTCGTCCAACTTGGTGATCAAACGTTCACCCTGCTGTGTTTTTGGTTTTTATATGTTTGATAGGCCAGCAGATGGGTTTACCGCTTTTGGCTGTTCAGATGAGGTTTTGATGAATCTGAGGGATTTGTGTATGATTATAATGCGACCACAGGATGTTTATCACATTTAAAGCATTACTGTGTTGGGCTGCATCCTAATCAGAGAAACGCTGAATTAAAGTGGTAGTTCTCCTAAAAATAATGTGCTCATTTTCAGGCCATGCTAAATGTAAAGTTTTTTTTTTCCATCATCAGTATAAAATGAAATAAAAATTCAGCTAAAAATGTTGGTAATTCATGAAATGCAAATTCCATCATGAACACTCTTGGGGCCTTATCATACACTCGGTGCAATGCAGAGACAGGAGTGATGCAAGTGTTTTTTGCTAAAGTGCAGGAATCATTTTCACCTCATGTTGTTTAAATAGCAAGTGCATTGTGCACCCATAGGCATGCTGGTCCGAAAAGTCGGTGTGTTAAGGTGCATTGTTGATGCGTTTGTATTTTGAGGCAACTAAGTCATTGAGGACTAAAGCTGGTCTAAAGTTAATGGCACAGGTTTCACCATTCCTCATACATGAACAGATCTGTTTCGGCGCAAGTGAAGCATGCAGTATTTCTGCTTAAAAAGTCTGCCATGTAAATAGTAAATGTGCCATGGAGCAACTGCCACTCTGCAGTCGAGACTCTGATTGGTTTAAAGAACCCCTGTTATACATTAAAAAGGGTCATATTTTGGTTTTATGGGTCTCCAACAACAGGCTGATATGCATGCAGGGTCAAAAAACACTTTCATAGTCTTATAATATGCATTTATTTTTACCTAATTATCCCAGCGACTCCCATATGAATCGTTCAGTAATTCATTTGTTCCCAAACTCCTCCTTAGCGCGAAGCTGATCTGCGCTGATTAGACCGATGACAGCATTCAGCGCCAGACAGTAAAATGCCCATCGTGGTTTATCAAGCCCCCGGGTCGCCAACATTGGTATTGGATCCGATCGCAGCAGACGCCCGAAACACGCTTTAAAGTAAACTTACTAACACCACAGTAAGCAGTACCCGGTTCTCAACAGTGTTATTCAGACACCTCAGCGCCGAAAACAGTGCATTTAAACACCACAAACTCATTTAAATCCGTAAACAAAGCAGCACGTGTCGCGTTTTCAACGTGGCATTAGACGCGATATGGGAATATAGAGTTAATCTGATACAGTGCAAGCGGTTACAAGTAACAACACAATTAAATACATACTTTACAAGCTAGAAAAAAAAACAAGGAGGCAGCTATTTACTTACACTTATGAAATGTGTCATGGGCCAGGTCTAATTTCATTAATTATCTTTCATTTTGCAGCTTTTCTCCCTTCTCAGCTGTAGATCATTTCTATTTGCAACCATTGCTGTGGCACCGATGTTGTAATGTAATTACAATACATTCAATTAAATAGACTAAACACTCATTTAGTTGTTCAAGAGTAAAACGAGATGAAAGACTGGGTAAATGGTAGCACAAGCAAACAATCACCTGTGCCATGAGTTAATGATTTGGTCAGAAGCAGATTGGATCGATCCTGTCAGTCTGAGCACCCAATAGTGTTTCATAACAGAATTTTATATGCCTGCACTGTGAGAGTAAGAAAAAATTGTAACTTTATTTTCAGGTATGGCGAATACATGTGTGCAAACTGACACAAGCTGACACAAGTACACACTTTTGTTTACAAATGATGCATCAACAACAACAAGGGTGTGTGTCCACCGAAGCATTTTTTTTCTAAGTTGAGCATACTGTTGTCAATGGAAGCGCTGTGTTTTTTTAACTGTGTGGCGTCCATTTCACGGCAAGCCCTGCTCAGAATTTTTTTAAAAGTGCCAGCAGTTGAAGAAGTGCTCACAGCTGAGCACTTTTGGAAGAATGCTGGCATTTTCAGCTGCACAAAATTTCTTCAGTGGGCACACACTCTAACTGCTGTTGTACTTGTGCTTAATGTTATACACAATAGTCAGTTTATTGCACAGATCAATGTATCATGAGTAGACATTGTATATATTTTTGCCTGTATGTTTTGTTTATTGTTTTTTTACTTCCCAGTTACTGTTAGACATTTATTTGCACTTTACAAATTACCAATGGTAGTTTTAATATCTCCCATTAATGTTCTACTGTAGGAAAAAGTAAGCTACATCTTGGAGATGTTAACTTTATTGTAAACTATTCTTAATGAAGCAGAAACCTTCATATAATTTATTAAAAGTTACTAAATTAGTGTATATATATATATATATATATATATATATGTGTATGTGTGTGTGTGTGTGTGTGTGTATATAATATTTTGACCACATCATCCTCTTTATGCATGTTGTCTTACTCCAAGCTGTATAGGCTCGAAAGCCTACTACCAATTAAGCATATTAGGTGATGTGCATCTCTGTAAT
>CAIGQZ010033231.1:413659-508482 GCA_903798205.1 Danio tinwini
GTGTGTGTGTGTGTGTGTGTGTGTGTGTGTGTGTGTGTGTGTGTGTGTGCGTGGGCGTGTACATGTGCGTGTGCGTGTGTGTGTGTGTAGAAAGAGAGAGAGATACAATACAACACTCAAAACATCTTGAGAATGTAGAATGCTGTCCTCCAGCTCCAGTCTAGACCTCCCTTATTTAGAAATCATTATTAGCCAATACAAACCTGTCGGGTTCTAGGATTTATTTTGTCTATATAAAGTCTCTGCATGAATATATTTCATTTTGTGTGTTTTATAAGTGAAAGGACAGCTTTTGAAAACATACTCCTTTTGAGGGCATGCACCAACACAGATGCCCAACACATTAGCTCTAGAAAGATTTTTTGTCTCCAAAAGTTTATTTAAGCCATTTAACTTTCTGTGGTCTGAAGAGGTTTTAAGGCCCTGGAGAAGTTGGACTCCTGATATTTGTGCTTTTTTCAGTTTCATATAAAGATATTAATGGCTAAAGTCTGATGACTTGAGTCTTTTTATTACAAACATTAAAAATGTTTATGTTAAGTCCCGGCTTGTGGACTCTAATTTTAAAACAGTTCATATAAATTTTGCTATTGTTGCATAATATATATATATATTTTTTTGTATTTTCAGGCCTAAAGCGACAGTAAATATATTTTCGCAGAGCTTTTGTCTATTGAATCTTTTTTTTTTATAATTTTTTACTAAAAACATTTTCATCTGCTCACTCACTGTGTTGTGGGTAACTCGGTATATAGAGAGAGTAACATGTGTTACATAATAATATATACTTTTCTGAAGTAACAAGTAATATAACGCTTAACTTTTTAAAATAAGTAATATTATTTGGGTTACTTTTTAAAAAATGTAACGCGGGTTACTTTTTACCTTGCTTAATTGGCTTTAAAAACATATTGCGGAATAAATATTACCTTAGTCAGATTGAATTACACACTCAATGAGCGTTCTACGAGGAAACAGACAGTCAACCTGCACGCATCATCATCATCAGGTCTGTTTTTTTCACAGTAGATGAGTCAGTGTACTGTTCTAGTAACTGAATAACTCAGGATATTGGTTTATTTCTAGGCAGAGGGGGTATCCAGTAAGTTAGTACTTACTAAAGGCGCAAAGCGTTTAATGACCCCTTTGTTCGATTTAATGAACTGGTTCAACCGGTTCATTTAGAAGATCTGGTTAAAAGAAAGAATTCATTTGCAAATTGCCCGTCATCACTACAGACAGTCAGAATGGCAGGCCAGAGATTTACATTTTTGCAATGCATTGAAGAAAAGAAGTGAATTGTCGTTAAGTGTAGAACTTGATTTAAGTAAAACTCTTGACAACTGCAAGAAACACAAGATCGAAAAGAAAAAATAACTAAATGCAAAGCACTACACCCGCACCCCACCTCCAGCTAAACAACAAATGATTGACATCAGTTCATGTTCTCAAGGTAAAACAATTAATTTGACTGAACTAAAAAAATTGTTATTACTTTTATTGTTAAGGAGGTGCTGCCACTGTCTACTGTTACTGTAGAAGCGACTACGTTTTGTAATATAGTACAATTTTTTTTTTCTTTTGGGAAAATATTTACACATATGTTAAGGCCATGAATTTATTTTGATTTGGCGATGTTTTTATTGTCTTACTGTTTATTTTGTTATTAAACATTTTAAAGGTTTAAAATAATTTTTTGCCTTAATAAATTGTTTTTTGTTAGTTCTTTTAGGCGTTATTGCAGTCTTTATCCCAATGAAGTGCATTTACTTAACTAATAACACAAAACTTACAAAAGTAGCAAACATGTTACTTTAGAGGCTTTCATTAGGCTGGAGTTATACTTTCGCCGGGCGCCGCATCGCACACCTCCGCTGACTGCGCGTGCACCTTGCGAAACGGACAAGGCTTTTATACTTATACTAGTTGTGATATTCTTTAAAACGACAGGGGGCGGTGAGAAGAAACTGACCGTAAAGTCAGACTGATAAACAGAGAAGTAAAAAAGTTTTAGGAACTACGTTATATCATTAATGTCGAATTTGCCAAAAGGCATCTGAAGGACTCTCAGACCATAAGAAACTAAATTCTCTGTTCTGATGAGACTAAAATTGAACTCTTTGGAGTGAATGCCAGGCGTTACGTTTGGAGAAAACCAGACAGCGCTCATCACCAGGTTAATACCATCCCTACAGTGAAGCATGGTGGTGGCAGCATCATGCTGTGGGGATGTTTTTCAGCAGCAGGAACTGGAAGACTAATCAGGATAGAGGGAAAGATGAATGCAGCAATGTACAAAGACATCCTGAATGAAAACCTGCTTCGGTGTGCCTTTTGACCTCAGACTGGGGTGACGGTTCATCTTCCAGCAGGACAATGACCCAAAGCACGCTGCCAAAATATCAATGGAGTGGCTTCGCAACAACTCGGTGAATGTCCTTGGGTGGCCCAGCCAGAGCCCAGACCCAAATCCTATTGAACATCTTTGAAGAGATCTGAAAATGGCTCTACACTGTCGCTTCTCATCCAACCTGATAGAGCTTGAGAGGTTCTGCAAAGAGGAATGGGCAAAAATTCCCAAAGACAGGTGTGCCAAACTTGTGGCATCATATTAAAAAAGACTCGGCTGTTATTGCTGCCAAAGGTACATCAACAAAGTATTGAGCAAAGGCTGTGAATACTTGTGTAAATGTGATTTTTCAGGGTTTTTTTTTTTAATAATTTGCAACAGTTTCAAAAACTCTTTTTTCACATTGTCATTATGGGGTATTGTGTGTAGAATTTTGAGGAAATACATGAATTTAATCCATTTTGGAATAAGGCTGTAACAAAAAAAGTTAGAAAAAGTGAAGCTATGAATACTTTCCGTATGTACTGTATCCCTACCTGTAGCTTAATATAGCATACAAGGGACGTCACATAACAATCCTTATATGAGGCATCAGCTGACTGATCCTCTGATAGATGCGGCTTTCAAATGTGAGCATAACAGCCAATCAGCAGCACTCAAATGTTAGTAGATAATCGACTTTTTAATAATTTTTTTTATTTCAGCACTGACTGTACTTTTGACATACCTAATGTACAGTAGCCCAAAATATATTTCAGGTTTTATATTTTAGCACTGCATGACAATAGCCCTATTTACCATATAACGATATAATGATATGTAAAATGTACTGTATGTTCAGCTCCCACATGTTTTTTTGGATTCATACACAAAAGCAGTGGCAGGTGTCATTTCCTACTTTTCATCATGAGGCTTCATACAAAAGACCCTTAATGTCAGCATCTCATCACATCCATGGTGTTGTTTGCAGTAGTGATCCCGATGGAAATGACCCCACTGTGGATGAGGGAATCACAATCCACCTGCTCTATTATGCAATCATGACCACAATCAAATCCACAAGTGGCGCCAAACCTTTAGCCAAGTTGCCATCCTCATTTGGATGCCAGCAGCAGTGACAATGGCCCCTCAGGTGAAGTTAACCCATTTCCAAATTTAGCACAAGCCCGGGAGAGTAGTAAAAATTTGGGAAACTAAATGAGAGTTCATGCATTTTAGCAGAGATGATGGTTTCTGTCATCATCATCATCGTCATTATAATGGCCATGGGTTGTGGAAAAGGGGGGATGGGGCACTTTTACAGTCTGGTGAAAATATGACACATACAAAGTGTGACAGTGAGTGACATGAAGGACAAGTATAGACTCGTCCTTGGAATTTGTCCTCTGGATTTATCAAATTTTGCTCAAATTTTACACACATTTTTATTTGGTTTATGAGGACATGGGTGTTATTTAGGTTCAATATATTTTATACTGTAAAAACTCCCTCACAGAACACCTGTGGCAATTCTTTAATGCCAAAAGATGATGGTAAGCATGATTTTTAAAGCATTTTGAATTACAATGACACAGGGCATGTCCTCATAAACCACCTCAACATTGTAGTCATACCTATGTCATTATACAAATTTGTGTCCTCATAAAATACCCAAATCAGTATACACACAGACATTTTGGGTGCACACCCAGAGCGGTGGCCAATGTAGCAATTGGGGGTACCATGTCTTACTTAAGGGTACATCAGTAATGGGTTTAAGAGTGCAGATTTTTGCTGAACTCTGATAACTCCTGCTATTAAACCAGCAACCTTTGGCTTACAAGTCCAACTATCTAATATATCAATATTTTAGAAGAAATCATAGAGATGCCTGATCAGATATCTCTGATCAAAAGATCTCTGACCCTCCATAAACACAAATTCATTTACATTAGAAGAAATCCCAGAACTCTCTGACCGTCCATTAAGACAAATTAAAGGGCTCCTATTTTACCTCTTATACGAGATGTAAGATAAGTCTTTGGTCTCTCCAAATGTAAACTTTCAGCTTAAAATACCCATCAGATCATTATTATTACCCTGCTGAATATGTGAATTCTGGGGTTAAAGGACATGTTGGTTGCCTGGTTTTACCCGTCCACCATTTTCACGTTCTTGATATGCAGCTGATCATGGAGAGTTGGAACAGAACTTTTTAATCCCAGTTTCTTTGTAAATCCTGTTCTGTGGAAATGTTTTTATGTGTTACTATGGAGACTTGTAAATATGCTCCAGTCAATCAATTCGGTGAGCGAAGCACTGATATTGTCTTTATATAACTCCAATATGACTGTGGACACAACATACCTCTGTCCACAACACACAGTTCTGTCCAAACAGATTTCAAAAGTTGCCCTTTAAGTTACATTAGAAGAGATCCTAGAGCTCTCTGGCCCTCCATAAACACAAATTAGGTTACATTAGAAGAAATCCTAGAGCTCTCTGACCCATCATTAACAACATGGGTCCAGAAAGGTTCGAAGCCCAAAAAAGGAACTACCAAGAACAATCAAATTAGTTAATGTGGTTCAGTTGTAATTTTGTTAAGCAACAAGAATACTTTTGTGCAAAATAAAACAAAAATAGCAACTTTATTCAACAATTTCTTCTTTTCTGCGTACAGTACAGGATACACTGTACTGTACATGTTTGACCCTGAAGAGAGGAGGTGAACGACAGCAATCGAGCCGAGGGTGACAAAAAGTGTTGAAACGCACCTGAGTATATATGTATATCTGAGTCTTTCAACAAAAGCTGAATCAATAGATTCTCCAATCTTTTGACTTTCTCATCTCTCATTATTGTTGTATTTGTCAAGCCTGCTAGTGTGTCTGTAGTGTTTCCTCTGCACACTCAGCTGCCTGAACCCTCATGTTGTTGCTAGGGAACCTGTTGAGGGAAGGCAAACACATCCTCATCTGTGTGTCTCCATCGCTGCTCACTTCCTAATTTCCAGTCAGTATGCGAAACATATTTAATGGCGGGTAATTTATTTATTGCCATTTTTCATCTGTTGGGACTCCACACGTCTTCCTCCGCTATGGAATTATATGAAATGGTTATTACTTTGCATGTGCTGAATTTAATTAGTGCATTATCTTTGTGGACAGAAAGTCTCTTAATTATGTTTTAGATTAAATTAAAGTTGCACATTGCCTCAGGTTCTTGTTTTTTCGGAGCGAAGAGCGAATGCCTTGGTGTTACTATGTTTTTTTGTTAGTTTTTTTGACATGCCAAAACATTTAATAAGGGCTGAAATGCTCATTGTTTTGGTTTGATGTTGGTTTTATAATAGTGAAATTGTAGTATGGTTTAAGTTTACATGATGATGAATGCGCTTCTGGGAATAGTGCTTCTGTCCTTGGAAGGCTGCCTGCTTTTTAAACAGCTCTTCTGGTCTCTAAGTTGGATTGCAAGCATACTCTTGAACACATACAGGGAGTGCAGAATTATTAGGCAAATGAGTATTTTGACATTTATGCATGTTGTCTTACTCCAAGCTGTATAGGCTCGAAAGCCTACTACCAATTAAGCATACTAGGTGATGTGCATCTCTGTAATGAAAAGGGGTGTGGTCTAATGACATCAACACCCTATATCAGGTGTGCATAACTATTAGGCAACTTCCTTTCCTTTGGCAAAATGGGTCAAAAGAAGGACTTGACAGGCTCAGAAAAGTCAAAAATAGTGAGATATCCAGGGTTTCCGTTGGGTCTTAAAAAGTCTAAAATTTAAAAATCTAAATTTAAGGCCTTAAAAAGTCTTAAATTCGCTGTTCTAGGTCTTAAATAATTTTGCACAGGTCTCAATTTTCCGATGTCCATGCAACGCTACGTCTAATGCTCATTTAAATTATTATTTTTTCGTGGTGTTGTAATCCTTTATTTCACTAGTCCGCGGTAATACAACTGCACACGAGACCAACATGCAGTGCGCGTGGTGAATGTGACGTCATCGCTGTGTTCGCGCGACATGATTTCAGCTAGCGGGGCTCACGTAATGTTTTGAGACTCAAGTGAACACTGAATAGTTCGCGCGACGCCGCATTTGATTTGAGTTGAATATAAAACACTTTGAAGAGATTTTGCCTGAAACTGGTACGACTGGTATCTTCTTTATGATTAAGACGTGTCCATGTGTGATCATAGAGATGACCGATAATTTTTGGCTAGAAATTGCAACAGCAGTGGGAAAGGAGGAAAGTTTTTGTAAAAGTTTGGAAAACCTGAGGCATAAGTTTGTTAAAACAAAAAAAGAGGCCATGGCAAAAGTGGAGACCCAGGTTGTTTTAACTGATGTATATGTTACAATTTTGAATTTAAAACAGTTTACAAGTTACAAACTTAAATTAAGTAACAAATTATGCCTTTGATACAGTTGAAGTCATAATTATTAGCCCCTTTTTGAAATTTCTTTCTTTTTTAAATTTTTCCCAAATGATGTTTAACAGAGAAAGAAAATTTTCACAGTATGTCTGATAATATTTTTTCTTCTGGAGAAAGTCTTATTTGTTTTATTTCTGCTAGAACAAAAGCAGTTTTGAATTTTTAAAAAAACATTTTAAGGTCAATATTATTAGCCTCTTTAAGCTATATATTTTTTGATAGTCTACAGAACAAGCCATCATTATACAATAACTTGCCTAATTACCCTAACCTGCCTAGTTAGCCTAAATAACCTAGTTAAGCCTTTAAATGTCACTTTAAGCTGTATAAAAGTGTCTTGAAAAATATCTAGTAAAATATTCTTTACTGTCATCATGGCAAAGATCAAATAAATCAGTTATTAGAAATGAGCTATTAAAACTATTATGTTTAAAAAATGTGTTGAAAAAATCTCTCCTTTAAACCGAAATTGGGGAAAAAGAGGGGCTAATAAATCTGACTGTAACTGGAAAGGAATATATGAACCTATCAGTTTACAATATATTGATGCCTAATTTCTAGACTTTATTGGTGATAATGGTCACAAATGTTGGATCATTATTGCTTTTTTAGCTTATAAGTAGAGGACAGAAACTAGCCAGACAGTAATGTGTGAATTGTTGAGTGGGCAAAAAAATAAAAAATAAAAAAACATCAGTATTTTAGTAAGTGTACTTTTTTGTTTTTATTCTTGCCATAATAAAACATAATATTGTAGAGCAATTCAAGTTCTGTTGCCATTAAAATTTAACTTTAATAGGTAGAACTGTCCGAGATATGAACAAAAGCAAGTGATGCGTCATTTAGATTTTAAAAAAATTTGATATAAAAAATCTTGAATGGTTATAAAAATCTTTATAATAAATTATAAAACAATAAAAAACAATTATCTTAAATGATATTAATAATATGACCTAGTTTCAGAAACTTTCTACTTCTCTGTATCTTTTGACCGGCCCCTGTTATTTAAAAGAATATCTCAATGGCGAATGCGTTAAGTATAAAAGCCTCGTCCGTTTCGTGAGGTGCGCGATGTGGCGCCAGACGAAAGTATAAATCATACTTTAAGATGTTCGTTTGTTTTTTATGTAGTTCAATTGTGCATTTAACCTGTCTTTAGCACTGTTCAATTTGAATACATTTATTTTACCACTAATTTTGTGATTTTGCATTTTCTTTTTATGTGTATGCGTGTTTTTGATGTTGTGATATAGGTCTGAAATTTAACACTTAATGGTCTTAAAAAGGTCTTAAAAAGTCTTAAATTTGACATTATGATATCTGCAGAAACTCTGGATATCTTGCAGAGGGATGCAGCACTCTTAAAATTGCCAAGCTTCTGAAGCGTGATCATCGAACAATCAAGCGTTTCATTCAAAATAGTCAACAGGGTCGCAAAAAGCGTGTGGAAAAACCAAGACGCAAAATAACTGCCCATGAACTGAGAAAAGTCAAGCATGCAGCTGCCAAGATGCCACTTGCCACCAGTTTTGCCATATTTCAGAGCTGCAACATCACTGGAGTGCCCATAAGCACAAGGTGTGCAATACTCAAAGACATGGCCAAGGTGAGAAAGGCTGAAAAACGACCACCACTAACCAAGACACACAAGCTGAAACGTCAAGACTGGGCCAAGAAATATCTCAAGACTGATTTTTCTAAGGTTTTATGGACTGATAAAATGAGAGCGAGTCTTGATGGGCCAGATGGATGGGCCCGTGGCTGGATCAGTAAAGGGCAGAGAGCTCCAGTCCGACTCAGACGCCAGCAAGGTGGAGGTGGAGTACTGGTTTGGGCTGGTATCATCAAAGATGAGCTTGTGGGGCCTTTTCGGGTTGAGGATGGAGTCAAGCTCAACTCCCAGTCCTACTGCCAGTTTCTGGAAGACACCTTCTTCAAGCAGTGGTACAGAAAGAAGTCTGCATCCTTCAAGAAAAACATGATTTTCATGCAGGACAATGCTCCATCACACGCATCCAAGTACTCCACAGCGTGGCTGGCAAGAAAGGGTCTAAAAGAAGAAAAACTAATGACATGGCCTCCTTGTTCACCTGATCTGAACCCCATAGAGAACCTGTGGTCCATCATCAAATGTGAGATTTACAAGGAGGGAAAACAGTACACCTCTCTGAACAATGTCCTGGAGGCTGTGGTTGCCAGATCAAAAACAGATCAAAACACTGACAGATTCCATGGATGGCAGGCTTTTGAGTGTCCTTGCAAAGAAAGGTGGCTATATTGGTCACTGATTTATTTTGTTTTGTTTTTGAATGTCAGAAATGTATATTTGTGTATGTTGAGATGTTATATTGGTTTCACTGGTGAAAATAAAGAATTGAAATGGGTATATATTTGTTTTTTGTTAAGTTGCCTAATAATTATGCACAGTGATAGTCACCTGCACACACAGATATCCTCCTAAAATAACTAAAACTAAAAACAAACAAAAAACTACTTCCAAAAATATTCAGCTTTGAAATTAATGAGTTTTTTTGGGTTCATTGAGAACATGGTTGTTGTTCAATAATAAAATGAATCCTCAAAAATACAACTTGCCTAATAATTCTGCACTCCCTGTATGTATGTTTAAATATTTGCTATTTAATGCTATCTTGATCACTTTAATGAACTGGGGCTTCGTTAATATTAACAATAAGAAAGATTTAAAAAAAATAAAATAATAAAAACGTTTTTTGTGTGTAGAATTAATTTATTGATTAATGTATTACAGTTCGAGCACAATTTTATTTAATCTGTATATAATTTAAATAATAAACTTAATGATAATGTAGTCATATTATTAAAATAATATTACAGTTTAATATGTTTAAATTGTGTGTTAATAAAATATGGTTTTAAATGGAATTGAATGTATAACCCCCATTCATAATAATAAAATAAGTAATAATTCATAGTCATGGTTATTCAATAATAATCAGTTATTAAAATAATTAAAATTAAAAACAATAAATATAAAAATATGAGCAAATTAATACTTTAATAGTGTAACAGTTTTTAAAACTAATTTTAATTACTTATGAAGAGTACATAAAATACAAATAATATTTATTTGTTATGTTCTTCTTGTGTTTGTGTTTCCAGGGATGGGCAGTATTTATTTCAAATATGTATTTTAAATACAAAATAGTATTTTGTAATTTGTATTTGATAGAGTTTATAAAAATGGCAGAATATTTTGTATCAAATACTTTAGTGTCTTGTATTTTTGTATTTTCAAAATACTGTAAAATACTTTGTAAGACGTCTCCTTGATGACATCATAAAAATGTGGCCTTTAATAGTGTTGTTTTCTCGGTTAATGTCAAGGTTAGACTAGAAAATTGATTAATAGTGAAAAAATTTATTAATGCTTGGAGTATGGATGGAAATGATCTATCACATATAAAGAAAATAACAGACAAATAGCAAGGTTAGATTCGGGAGCAAGTCAAAATTAGACAGTAAAATAAGACAAACAACATAAAGTTCTACAGTGGTGATACCTACTAAACTGCCAGTAGCTGATCTGCAGGTGCTCTTTATATGTTTTTAATTACAAACTTTGACATAGTTAATCAGTATGAGACAAAAATATTTAATAAGACTCCAGTCTACAGACTGGTCCAAAACTTCCAACTCAGGTTTTATGGCAGATATTGTGTTTTATATTGTGTATTGAAGAGTACAATGATTTATGGAAATGACTAAAACTGGGGATTTTAGTAGATTTCAGAAATCGTGATTTTACATTTTTACAGATTTCATTTGCAAAAAAAAAAAAAAAAACTAAACTAGATTTAACAAATTATGTGAACAAAAATGTTAAATAACCTTTTCATATATTATGCTTTTAAAATATAAGATTGTTAAGAGATGGTGGCTATTTTCACAATAGAAAGAGATATAGTATTATATTTCAACTCAATATCTGCATTAGATGTTTTTTACAGTGATTAAAGAGATCTTCAAGACAGGACTTTCTGTATGAAATTAGTTCAAAATCTATACTAAAATCGAAAAGGAACACAAGTTACATTTTTATGAGTTCTTCCTCATGTACAGTAGAGGTGAATGGGATGCAGAGACGGGATTGATCGAATAGGCCTATTGATGGCAGGTTTGCGAAGAAATTTCATGCTCCCTTGAAAAAGTAATTTGTAGTATTGTCAAAATACAATGTTTTATTGTGATGCTTGTTGTGGCTGCTGTATTTTGTATTTTATTTTGATACACTTAAAATGGAGATATTTGGTATTTTATTTTTAAATATATTTCAATGTACTTTTGCCCATCCCTGTGTGTTTCCTCCAGGTGCTCCTGTTTCCCCCACAAGTCTAAAGACTTGCGCTATACTGTAGGTGAAATGTGTCAGCTAAAATCGTCCATAGCGTATAAGTGTGAATGAGAGTGTATGGGTGTTTCCCAGTCATGGGTTGCAGCTGGAAGGGTATCTGCTGTAACATGTAAAACATACTGGATAAGTTGGCAGTTCATTCTGCTGTGGCGACCCCTGATTAATAAAGGGATTTATCTGAAAAGAAAATGAAATAATTAATGAATTTATTCATTATATTAGTACATAATATTTATATTTATATATATTTATAAAGGGTGTAACGATATGCGTATTCGTATTGAACCGTTCGGATCGAGACTTTCAGTTCGGTACGCATTACAAGCCAAATGATTCAGTCAAATATCTAAAAAGATAAAAGAGAATAAGTATACAGAATAATATATTTTCAGTGCAACAATGCTCAACAAGGCATCCTAAATGACGTGACCCTGGACGTGATAGGCAACATGCTGCCTTCCCTGCCCACCTCCAAACACTACTCCAGTTAGGGACACGCTGCTGCACTAGCTCGCAAAATTGCTAGTAACATTAATGTAATCCTCCTATAATCAACAGCGGGTCTGGCGTTTGGGAGCACTTTGGTTTCCCTGTAAGTTATGAGGGTGATGGGAAGAGAGTGGTGGATAAAAAAAACTATGAGATCTGCTATGACAGTAAGCTATTTTAGCGGTAATATTTGAACATGTCAACTCATTTACACTCACATCACGGAATCACTAAGTGGATTTAGACGAAAACTAGAAACATGCGCACTACATGCAACTATCCCTGCAGCATTCAGACAGGCAATTTCTACAGTTTCGAACAGGGCAAAACATCACCAAGGCGATCATTACATTTATAGCTGTGGATTTGAGACCTTAATCTTAATTTCGGGTTTTAAGAAAATGTTAAATGTAATAGAGCCCCGTTACATTATTCCTTCATAAGCCCATTTCAGTCAGATAATTCCTGCTCTCAGATCCACTGAAATGGCAGGTGACAGTCAAATCAAGCAGATCTGTGCTGTCTGAAGAAAAGGTGGACACTTTCTGAAAAAAAAAAAAAAACGTAAAAATTTATTGTTCTTTTCGTTTTATTTGTTTAACTACTTAAATATTACATTTATTTTTATAAGCAGCTTTTTGGTTTTGAGTATAAAGAAGGATTTGTTTTATTTGTTGCTAAGCAGAAACCCCAGAAGTATAGCTTTATATCACTGTTCAAAGTAAAAAAAAAAAAAGAAGAAAAAAAAGAAGAGAGCTCATGCTTTTGTGATATTAGTTTTAATACATTAAAAAGATTTCAATCAGAGAAATCCTCTGGCTTTTTTCTTTTTTGCTGTATTGAAAACATACCGAACCGTGACACCACTGTGTCGTATCAAACCAAACTGTGATTTTTGTGAACCGTTACACCCCTATATATATTTTTTTTTTATTTATTTATTTTTAACATAATGTAATATAATAAAAGTGTAAATGTAAAAAAATAGGGTACTGAATTCCGATTTCAAGTAAAGAGACACTTGAGAAGATTTGTTCACACTGGTGTTACATTACCACTTTCCAGTGACAGTTTACCCCCTTCAGCAGCCGTTATTCCCAACCACATTTGACGTTCAACACAATTACAGTTTCAAATTCATCCACCCCAGCCTCCCTCGCTAATTAACTAATTGATTTGCGCTCGTTCATCCGTTCCATTTTTTTTTTCTCCCAAAGAAGACTGCTGTTCAGGCCAGCTGGTGGAGGCCAAGGTGAAATATGGGCTAACGTGACTTTGACTAATAGCTTGGAGGAAGAAAGATGGCCCTGGCGCTCCTGACGCCGCAGATCTTTCTGGAGGTCATTCCTGGAGCGGCCTTGATTAGAAACTTTCCAAACCAGTCACAGTGTGTTTCTAAAGAGGAAAGAATGAATTGGAAACATTACCATAATAAGCTCAATAATAAAGAAAAACTCAACTTTTTTGAAGCATTTTACAGCTCCTAGAGATAAATACTTGACTTTTACCATTTTTGAATCCATTCAGCCGATCTCCTTTTAAAATGACCAAAGAGTTTCAATATTTTTCTGTTATTTCTATCATAGTTCCTATTTAAAATTTGACTTGCTTTTTTCTAGGTCAATGTGGAACTATATTCCTATTCTGCCATAATCAAGGGACTTTGTTGCTATACCATGGCTGCAGCAAGCTCAATGATATTACACAGAATCTGAAAATAGCAAAGACTTTAGAATACACGTGACATGTAACTCAAATTGATGTTATTCTAAAATATGAAAGTGCGCTTGTTTTTGCGATTGTTTTAGAACAGTTGCCTATGGGAGAAATGACTAGGAATAATAAACGGCAGAAAACGGTCACACTACTTGCTCTACAAACAATTGTGTCAATGACTATACAGACAAAGCAGAATAATAAAACAAGAAAACATCAAGCAGCGAAGCAAGCTGTTTTTAATGTCTAAAATGAATGGAAGTGAATGAGACCAGAAGTCTCGAGCCAAAGAGATTCAAATGGCTGCGCCCGCTCATACAGTGCATTAAGAGTTTAGAATTGGAAAATGATTAATAATGGTCAATATGGATGCTTTATTAAAGTAAGCACCACCTTCTAGTAAAGCAGCCAAATATCAATTGCTGTAAACTAACAATCCTCCAGTGGAGGGGCTCAGTCCAAACTTGTGTGTTTATGACCGTTTCTACAGCTTTATTGTTATAGAGTCGGCAAACACCGTAATCCCAGTGAATACCTGCCTCACACACCAACCCAGTTTATCTACATAAAACTTGAAATATTTACTTTTAAACGCACCACCTGCACTTGAAATCAAATCTTTTCTGGTTTTGTAATCTGTATAAAACTAGCACGAGGCCGCTGTCATTTTGGGAGATTTGCCTTAAAGACAAAGTTGGAAGTTACTTCAGAACACCAGCGCATCAGTCTCCTTCCACTTAATCTCTATTTCAGAGTTCGCCACAGCGGAATGAACCTCCAATTATTCCGACATATGTTTTACGCAGCGGATGCTCTTCCAACTGGGAAACACTCATACACACTCTTAGGGTGCTTTCACACCTATACTTTTGTTTTGGACCCTGGCACATTTCCCTCATTAGCGCAGTTCGTTTGGCATATGTGAAACCAGCAATCGCGATTGGATCTGCGCCAAAACAATCGGCCAGAGATCGCCTGAATAAGGGGGTCTTGGCTTAATTGAAATGAACTATAGATTGGATCGATTGTATTGAGAAAGCAATACGATCCAACAAGCTAACGAACCAGGCCTTACCACAGTGTATTATGGATATGTAATAGGCATATATGGCAAAATGAAAAAAGGATGATTAGGACAGGATGTCCTAATTTCCTACTGATAATAATGCATTTCATGTCAAATACGAAAGTCAACGCATGCTGAACTATTAATGAGAGCGGTTATTTGTTAGGCAAAAACTGCAGTCTTGGTTTATCTGTTATTTTTCTCTATTATATAAAGCCTATAATGCATAATTCTAACCAACGGATATGTTTGAGAAAGTCTTACCTCTGATTTATATTTGGTGACCTTGTCTGTAGGTGTCACCATTCAAAATTAAAGTGCAGTTGTTGTTTTTTTGCTTATAATGTCTTATTGTTCATCGTCATAAATTAAAATAAGGATGCATGACAGCTAAGCGGTACTCCATGGAATAAACCGTGGAATAAACCTTGGAACTCTGACCAATGTGAGGAGAGTTTACTCGCACGTGACTTGTTTTAGTTTTTTTGGTCTGTTTAGAAACTTTGCAGCGTGAAAGTGAACTGCACCAAGAACAAAATGCAACATTGTAATAATTTTAATCCTTGTTTCAGAACAAAACAATTGTTATACAGGTGTGAAAGCACCCTTACTTACACACACTCATACACTATGGCCAATTTAGTTTAATCCATTTCACCAAACTGGAGCACCCAGAGGAAAACCACACCAACCCAGGGAGAAGGTGCAAACTCCAGCCAGAACTCGAACCAATGACCTCCTTGCTGTGAGGCGACAGTGCTAACCACTGAGCCACCAAGCCGGCACCATTGCAATCAAACAAGGCATTATTCAGAGGATTAACTTGTAAGATTTTGATTCTTATGTTTGTTAAGATTTAATTTGATTTGAATATTGATTAACAGGATGACATCAAATTGCATCCTCTAGAAAAGGTCATAATAGAGGTTGGTGTTGTAGTCTTGTTCCATTCTACAGCACATGAGCATTAGCCTGGGCAACCTTAAAATCTGTTTTTGTGTGATTTGAACATTTAAAAATTGAACTTAAGACACAGTTGTTGTTCAATTTTATTGGTGATTCTAAATTTGGCAAACAGTTATGGTGAATTTAATGTTTCACAGCTAAAAAAGAATTAAAGTTGGTCGTCAAAGTTAACGTTTAAGGGACTTAATAGTCTCCGGCTAGGTAAATGAGTAACTGTGCGTTCACATCAAAGGCGGCAAGAGCGGAAAAGTAGCCGTAAGTCGATAAACAGTGAGGAGCAGAGCGGCACATTTTTCGCTGGTGTGGGCAGCAAGGGGAGTTGAAATCAAATCAACTTTATGGTAATGAGCTATGACGCGGTTTAGCGGCAAGCAATTGAATTGTTGAAGTCCACCGCTTGAGAGGATTCAAAGAACACAGCACAAAGCCACAGCAACAACTTGATCTTCCATAGTTAAATGAATTTAATAAAAGGCGCACATTTTTACGCAAGAAAGCACATTTTTATGCAGGAATGTAACTGATTTGCTGATATGCTGCAATGTCCTTTTTAAATATGAGATCAAAGTTGCCAACTTTGATGCTCTTGCTGCCTTCGGTGTGAACACATAGTAACAGTGCTACATAATAATAAATAGAAAAATGATCGAAACTCTTTTTTGAAATGTTTGAAGGAGATGCTAATAGCCTAATCTGGTTCAATGATCTATGCTAAGCTAAAAGTGCTCCCAATGGATAAAAAAAATGGTAAAACTCATCCGTTTAACTGTAGGGGAGCTGTAAAATGAGCCTATTTCCAAAAAAAGTCCTTTAACACCACAAGGCCTAAGCAGCCATTTTGACGGCTGGTGCACAATGGAGGTGATTGGAAAAAGACTCTTAATGTATTTTTTTGTAATTAAATCTCCGGTTTCACCTTAGAAATCGATATGAAGTGCTGTCATAAACCACAGCTATTGAGCAGGACGCGGAGAGTAAGTGGTCGGCCATAAAATGGATTAATAAGTATTCGCATTAGGGCGAAGACATTTCCGTGCTCCGCATTACAGTTGTTTGCAGGAGGTTTCTCAGAAAATAGCATAAACATTAAAGTTAGTAGACCTTTATATGCTGGCGGTGGCGGCGCTTGTAAACCGTGTTTTATTGAAAAGGTCAATTGAGTTTTTCTGCAACTCAGAGTGTGAAATACAGCTGGGAAAATGATGATTTAGACTGGCATCTGTTGGCTGTAAAGCTTTGTTGCTTAAAGTTTTCTAGTTTTTGTTTCTTTAGACCTCATTTTAACTGGATTCTGTTATAAATAAATCTAGCATTTCAGTGACTTTTGTGCATACTTTCTGGATTTTGGATCCATAGTTTATGGATGTAGACAGACCACTTAAAACACTGTATGTAAAGTAATGATTAATATATGCATATTATAATGATTAATAATATTATTTATTTATTTTGGACCCCAGATTAATAAAGGGACTAGGCCGAAATGAAAATTAATGAATGATTTATTTATTTTGGTAATGGACATGTGAGATAAAAAAAATGTGTTGTAGACCAACACATAGGCCTAATATTATTATTGTTGTTTTACCATATCTTTGAGAAATAACAATAATAATAGCCTACTCATATTAACCTTTATTTTACTTCTTCTGAATCATGAGAAAATTGCAATCTTTCATTTAAGCCAGAATCTGCAGCCCTACTGTAGTTCCAACCCCAATTAAACACACCTCAACTCAGCTAATCAAGCTTTTTCTAGGTATACTAGAAAGCTCCAGGCAGGTGTGTTGAAGGAAGTTGGAGCTAAAGTATGCAGGACACCGGCCCTCCAGGACTGAGTTTGGACACCCCTGCTGTATGCTAATACTACTACAAAAAAGACAAATCAGACCTTTTAAAAGTCACAAGTGAATTTAAGCATCCCAACGCCTTAATTCACATTGTGCAAAATAAGGATTGATTTTTAAAGCCATTTGTGGCTTTTACCAATAATAAAGCAACTCCATTAAAGCAAGCATTGCTCATCATCCAGTCTATTGTCTGCATTCTGCAAACAGGTGATGAATGTTATCAGACTGCAGTGTGAAGTGTGTGGCAGGAACAGAAATGGTCGGCGGTGACTATTATCTCCTCTCACTCCAGCGCATGCAGTGTTATATTTAAGCACACAGGCCTCCTCGCTGCTTTATTTTCTGCCATCTTTTTTGGCTCCACCACTGTGAGCTCATCAGGGCCCGTCAGCAGGAGGCGAGGGGAATTTGGCTTTCGGCCTGGAATATTGCAGCGTCGCCGCTGTTGGAGCTGACGCTTGTCATGTGCTTTCTGATTATGAGTTTTTGCTCAATCACTTTTCCTGCTGTTTTGAGGCTGCAGTACAAATATAAATGTCATGAAGGCTTTAAGTCAATGTTGCTTTGTTTGTTATGTCGATATAAAGGAATGTTTTGGGTTTATGGTTAGATTGAGTTATTCATTGTTATGGTAAAAAAGAAAAAAGTTGTATTGAGGCTGTAAAGACCATACCTTACTTCATTCAGTGTAAAACATGCAGGGTTCCACACAATTCCTTCATGTTGGCCCAACACATATTAAGTTAATTTATGGCTTGTTTCCACTGACTGGTACGGTACGGGTCGGTATGCTTTTATGGCCGTTTCGACTGTCAAAAGGCGTACCAAACCGAACCGTACCGTACCACTTTTTCGGCACCCTTTCGAAAGGGTGCCAAACATGAGAAAGGTTACCAAAAGGGTCCCAAAGGTGGAGCTAGACGTGCAGCTGAATGCTATTGGTTTACAGAGATACGTTACGAGCTCACGCAACAAGCCAGAATGAAAACAAAGGAGCCGCCATGTTTTCATACACAGCCGAGAGACAATATATTCATATAATAACATATAATAAAGAGCCCTGTTCAATCTGAGCTCAAATGAACATTGTCGTTGTCTTGATGAACAGCCACAAAGCCAAAAAAAAGAGCAGATTTTACCCTGTGCCCCAGAGTTTTTTACGAGCCAGTCTGAAGTGCGAGCGGTTTTGCTTTTTTGCTTGCACGTCTATATTTGAAATAACAAACTTCTTGAGCTGATGATAATAATGTGCGCTTGATTATTGACTTGCTTTTGAAACCTGATCCTGTCAGAAACTGACAAACGCGAGAGTGACGTGCTAAAAAACAAAAGGAGAAGCTGGAAAAAAGGAGCACATTATTTTTTCAGCAAACGTGAACAAACTGCCATGTTTAACTATTATTATCACCTTTTGGACTATTATGAACTCGGAATGATGGAATTACTTTCTAACAAGAGGCTACACGTGCTGCTGAAGATTAAAGACACATTTAATCATGAGAGGTCTGCACTGACTGGGCTCTATTTCCTGCTGTTTTGAACCTAAATAAGGACTAAACATAGGCTGTGTGTAGTTTTTCTGTTATTGGTAACATATCGGAGACTTTAATGGTCTGTATGTGTTCATATATGTTGCATTTATTTATTTATTTTATATAAATGCAGACGTTACAGTAGGCTATTTCGCACTGTCATTGATCTGCAGTTATAATCAACTCATGTTCATAGAGAAGTTAGTAATAAACATTTATACAGAAGTATTTATGTGTGTAAAGCATCTGTTTTGTGAGAAGTGCTTCTCATATGATATGTGAGCGACTCGTACAGTTTTACTTTAGACATTTTTTCCGAGCGAAAATGACGTTGACTGCAACTTTCTGTTATACACCACGCCCACCAAAAGAGTACCATTGGTAACCTTTTAGCAGTGGAAACGCAAGCCTGATAAAGGTGACCCGTACCGTACTGTATCAGTCAGAGGAAACGAGCCATTAGGGTGTTTTCACACCTGCCTCATTTAGTAGTGTTGATGCGCACTAGAGTTTGTTTTCCCTCTTGGTGCGGTTCATTTGGGCAGATGTGAATGTAGCAATCGCACTCAAGTGCGCACCAAAAGCGTACCAAGAAAGCGTACCAAGACCTCCTTAAAGAGGGGGTCTTGGTACTCTTTCAAACTAACCCTGGAGCGGTTCATTTATGGTGAGAATGATGCGAATTGAAACTGACCCAACTGCAAAAAGTACTGCGCCATTTTGGACTAATCCAGCTGCAGTAGACTGATGCGCTGTGCATTATGGGATGTGAAAGAAAAATATTTGTTGACAGCGCAATTTTAAACAGAGAGAGAGAGAGAGAGAGAGAGAGAGAGAGAGAGAGAGAGAGAGATGGAAAAACATTACCAGATGGATTGTTGGTAATATTTCCAGAAGATGACCATGTCGCAGTTTAGGTAAATTAATTCATACCTCCTCCTGAAGTGACTTGCGATGTGCCTACGCTGTTTGCAGTGCATTAAAACATTGTTTTTCAGCGGCAGCCACGCTTCATTCTCGAAATGTATAGTTTGTCTAAAGTGATGTATACAAACTATTTAGTATACTATGACCAGGGATACAATCAGTCAGCACCTCCTAATCAGTCGTCCCTCCATAGTAAAAAGCGTCATTTTGTGTCTGCTGGTTTGTTTACTTGCAGGAATTCCATTGGCATTTTCATGCACATTAATTCTGACCAATTGAAAAGCAGTTTAGGAAATATGTTCAGTAACATCTGGCCAATGAGTGATTTGGATTTTGTCACATGACTGCATTTTGGTTCTTTTCAACTGGTTCGGACCAAAGCAATCAGCGTGGTGTGAAAAGGACCCAAAACGACAGCAAAATGCTACAATGTATCATTTGTTCCCCTTGGTCTGGAGCAAATGAACCGAACCACAGATGTAAAAGCAGCCTTAATCGTTTTTACAAATCTAGTTTTACAAAGCCTAGTGGTTAGTGCATCGACACATAGCACCCAGGTGCTTGCGGCAACCCAAGTTCGATTCCCGGCTCGAGGTCCTTTGGCGATCCGTCACCTATCTCTGCTCCCCACACTTTCCTGTCTGTCAATCTCCACTGTCCTATCAATAAAGGTGAAAACCCCTAAAAAATAATTATAAAAAAAAGAAAAACTAAAACGATATATATCCCACGTTGCTAAAAACACTATAAGGCCACATATATATTTAAAAAGTGCAAATTGGTTGTTTTTGCAAATTCATTCCGGTTTAAAAAGAAATGTTGAAGCTATGTCACAGCGATTAGATCCCTGTGTAAATTCCAGCGTGGAGATTGGATATCTGTACCAGCCGGTACAAAGTGACGTCATTGAGTTTTCAGCACATCTGTTCATTAATACATAGAAAGGCATGGTTCGAACCAATCAGCAGGCTCTATTGTGAATGAGATGCAACTTTAATAATATGCAGGATATAGCTTCGAAGGCTCCTTTTACCAGAGATGGCAAAAGTACACACATCCTTTACTTAAGTAGAAGTACAGATAATCATGTTTAAAATGACTCTGGTAAAAGTAGAAGTACTGACTACACTTTAGCACTTAAGTAAAAGTAAAGAAGTACCGCCTGAAAAATGTACAAAAGTAAAAAAGTAAAAAGTACTAATTTTAACCACAGTCCCAAAAACATGCAGTATAGGCGAATAGTAATTCAACTACATTTGCAGTAGTTTATAAGTGTGTGTGAATGTGAGTGTGTATGGGTGTTTCCCAGTACTGAGATGCAGCTGGAAGGGTATCCGCTGCGTAAAACAAATGCTGGAATAATTGGTGCTTCATTCTGCTGTGGCAACCCCTGATAAATCAGGGACGAAGCTGAAGAATAAAGAGTGAGATAGGTAGGTAACCATCCTGACTCAAACTCGCAGTGTTCATCATGTAGTTTTGCCGCTATAAGATAAAAAACAACAGCTGCCATTCACATTGATACACTCTGTCTATCTTAATAAATAATGTCTTACGTTTTACACTGAATTCTGTCCAAAATATATAGATTTTTATTTTTGCTAAAATAAATACTTATCAGATATGACTGTAAACAATTTATTTTGCATTAGGCTAAAGCTGCTTATTCTCTTTAAAGAGTAGCTCATATAACCCGCTATTTCAGTATTTTTTTTTCAGGTATTGTGGTTATTTTATTTAATGAATAAACATTACTTCTGTTACAGTTTTTCTCAGTCACTTTGGTCCATTTCTCAGATCAGAATTGAAATTCTCAAAACTCCCTGTTCAATCTTCAGATCATCATTGCAGTTTCTCATTATGAACAAGTTGCAAATGATTTTGTTCATCTATGCAAATAATTATGTGTGAATGTCTGATGTTTCCAATGTTATCAGTTGCTTATGTCATGTTGATCAAAATGTATTATTTTTATCTCTGTTGAATAGACTCACCCCCACAACATTTAATCATTCAAATGCCTGAACAAGTTGTCTTGATATTTAGTCATAATGCATTTTTTACATTTCTCCCAGGTGAATCTTTTCTAATGAAGGTCTAAATGGAGGTTGCCCTGTTCACATTTTTACTTTTGTTTTTTCTTTGTGCTATGCTGTGCTCTCTTTTCCTTTCTGTATCAGAATGACATGATCTGGCAACTAATTACAGTACAAACAGCAAAAATATTGCCATAGTTTACACCAGAACTGCAATGCATACATTTTTTTTATAAAGTATTTGATTGTTTTAGTACTAAATGTACTAATCTTTACAAAAAGCACTATTTTCGCGGTATTAGATTGAAAGACCAGAGAAAGCCTGTGCAGTATGATCGGAAGAGGACAAAAGGCTTAAGCATTTAAACAGCATGTTTTTGACTGGAATGTGTCTCGTTTACCTGTGATCCGATCGAGCAAAAGGTGTCTTATTACCGTGTAAATAGGGCAGCATCAGTCATGGTAAATTCGCCGACTCTCTCTGTCACTGCGTAGTAATCCTAGCCTTTCTCATAGTAATCTTCATGAACTAGGGCTAGGCCATGTACGGTGCGCGATAGCCTTAAAGAAGCCGCGCGCTGCAGCACGCAGGCGCGCAATGAGGAAAAATAGACTGACTGCATCAAAAAGGCGCTCATATTATTGCACAATGACAAGAAATAATATAGATCTCGCCACCTGACACTGAAAACGAAAGTAACGACCGTGGATTTAAAAATGTAAGAAGTAGAAAGTACAGATATTTGTGTAAAAATGTAAGAAGTAAAAGTAAAAAGTTGTCAAAAAAATAAGTAGTGGAGTAAAGTACTGATACCAGAAAAAACTACATAAGTACAGTATCGAAGTATTTATACTTCGTTACTTCCCATCTCTGCCTTACTTGTTAAAGTGTTCGGAGAGACGCCACGTTGTGTTGCCAACCGTAATTCAATCAGGTTGTAGAAGAATTGTTGACATGTAGAAGAAATGAAACATGGGTCGTCAGTGTCCTGTTTTAAATGTCCAGAAACAAAAGTTTTGTTTCCATTTCCCTACGATGAGAGCATAGCTCGCGTGTGGATTCAAGCTGTTGGATTACAGTGGTCTGCTAACACGCGACAAAAATATGTTCGTAAGGAACATGTTTTACCCGAGAGCTTTTCACATCTGGAAATGGTGAAATACGGATTTGCCACTCTTCTACTTAAAAAAGAAAAAAGAAAGAAAGATGTAGTTTCAGTTGGTGTTGATTGTCCTGTGTCTACAGATTTGCTAAGTGTGCGATCAGTATTTGTTGTTTATGTTTCTCCAGATGGCAAAGTTAGTTAGTATTGTCAGCAGTACTCTTTCAGTTTTTAAAGACATACCCCAGTCAAAATGATTTAGTTACAAAGTTTACAGTACTATCACTAGAATTTTATGGACTCCATTCATATATCCTCCATCTCCACACAGCTCTCTGATCCGCTGTAAATGCAGCTCTCCAAATCACTGTCTATCTCCCCTGTGTCTGTGTTTGTGTTTCCGGTGTACAAAATCCTAATGAAATAGTAAGATTTGTACCTAATAAAGTGGCCACTTACTGTATATACTGCACATAACAACAATTAATGTTTCTTAGAACAAAAAAAAAGTAATTTCCTGTGCCTGAATGTCTTGAAATGCGTACTCAGAAACACATACAAATGATCAAATTTTTGGTAACTTTATATGGTCAAACTTTGCAGTTACTCCACAATCGTATGTGCTTTTAACTCCTACTCAACTCTAATCCTGATTGGACATTGCAGGTCCTGCGATGTGACTGTTGTGATGTGCACATTGCGATATCAATGCTGAAATGATATTGTGCAGCCCTACCTGATACTAGAGTTCCCACACCTAAAGACACTGTTCAGATGTTGTATTTCAAAACACTTGTCAGGTTTTTGTCCTCAAACTGCTCCTGTGTGTAGGATTAGTTTCTTAGGCATCTCATCGAAACTTTTCTATTTAGATTGAATTACTTTTTTGACAGTTATAGGCTCTGAAATGACTGAACTCATTCACTATTGTGATTGTGGAACCTGTCTCCAACTAGTTTAGCTGTGAGGCTCCTTAAAAATAATGAATCAGCCAATCAGAATCAACCATTCAACAGCCCTCTAGTATAAGAGTCATTAATTTGACGCTGTAATAATGCTGTTCATATAATGCATATAACCTCTGGCTTTTTGCTATGCTACCTTCAGGCTGTTTCCAATTTATAAGTTTGCTGAAACTTTTGGGGAATTTATAATATATTGACAGAATTTGTTGCAGTAACTAGAATTTTACCTTAAAAACACCCTGTCAAGACAGACAGAGGCAGCCATAAATACATAGTAATCCCATCTGTTAAAACAAGCATGAAAAAGCCAATGTTAGTAGGATCCTCAACCTTTGAAACCGCAACAGATGCTCTCTCCTGAGAGGAAGAGACCGCCCTAGAAAAGCAGTCTTCCTCCTCTTTAGTTTCCGCTTCTGTCCATCCAGCTCTATTTGATAGTTATTCAATGTCTCGCTTGTTTGCACCACATCTGCCTGCTGCCACCCCCTCCAAATCAATAGCGAGAAACTGTGTCTTGTAGATGATTAAAGCGAGTTGCAGACTGCAGATATGTCATCCTTGAAAAGCCAGATCACTCTTCGCCTGCAATACAGTAGCGCAATGTTTTCTTGATTAATTGCTTGTCTGAAATTGTCGATAGGCATCATTATTTGCCATTATTACATTCATCAGCTTTGCACATCAGGTGCTGATTTAAACTGTCCCGCAAGACACACTGGGACCTGAATCAGTTCAATCATTGGCGTGATGATTTGGAAATTTCATCATGTTTTTAGTATTTGTGCTTTTATTTCTTAAGGACAACTTCAAATGGCATTCGCAACATTTCGTTCAACATTTGTAGTGTGATGTATTTTTAGCGAGCTGCCTGCAGAGACGGCGTTTTAGGACATAATCTCTTCATGAAGGCTGTTCTGAAATGCTAAAGTAAAAAATATAGTTTATTTTCTGTAGGTTGCGTCGTAATGAAAACAAGTTGATTATTTTATCTAATGTTTATGTACTGAGCGCGTTTAATGCTATTTAAAGTATTGAAAATCTGTTTAGCTATATGCTAATGTATGGTATCTTTAAAATAGGATTTCAGGGATTGTTTACTGTACAGCATTATTGCTTTAAGAAATGTAGTGCTGCCTTAGCAACTGCTAATTATTGAAAAAATAGATGTGGTTAGGCTGAAAAAATGTAATTACTGTTCCTAGACTGAGCTTAGCAACATGTTAATGTCAGGCTGTTGAAATATCAGTTTTAAGGTTAAGCTTTGATTATACAAGCTGAAAAGAAATCTCATTTAAGAGCCAAGAATGTTATTATATTACTGCTTCGAAGCATTTTTTATATTAAAAATATATCTAATTATTGCATTGGCTGAATAGAAAACTGAAAATATTTTCTGTTATAAACATGCCGTATTCTTTAGGTTCAAGGTTGAGTCGTTGAGTTGTTTAAGCAGAAAGGAAAACTCTAGAGGCAAATAACAGAATAACATTACTGTTCCAAAGGGGGAAATAGCTAACAAACAAACCAAATAAATAAATAAATTAGCTTAACAACATATTAATGTCAAACTAACGAAATATATATATATATTTTTAAGATTTATTTTTGGCCTTTTTGCCTTTATTAGATAGGATAGTATTGAGACAGGAAGCGAAGTTGGAGAAAGAGAGGGGGGTAGGGTAGGGAAATGTCCTCGCCCTGACGTGCTACTGCACCATATGTCGGCGCACTAACCACTAGGCTATTGCGCCGACGATAATGAAATATTTTTAAATGACGTTTTGGCTAGATATAGGCAAAAATTACTTTTCATAAATGTATATGTACAGTGGTTTTTATGCAATTGGACATGCTTTTTTCTACAGCGCTTTGTGTTCTGCATCCTAATTAATACATTGTGTTCTGCGTCCTGATTGGCTGTAGACCATTGTCAATTAATCTCCTCCATGCCGTGTCTCTTGTACAGTACAGGATGCATTCAGCTTGCCAAATTTACATGAATCTTCATTCCCTAGCAGTGTGAATCTGAAGTGTTGTACTGCATGTCTTACTGCATGTCTTATTGCTAGTTTTTTCCCCACAATGTCGACGAAACATTCTGCACTGTCAAAGACACCTGCGGTAGCACCCAAAAGGCAGAGGAAGATGCTAACCACCGCACAAAATGTTGAACTACTGGATAAGCTAATGAAGGTACAAGTTATGCGGCTGTAGTGCATCATTACAGAATTAATAAATGAAGACCAAATGGTTTTGATCTTTGGTCTCATTCTATAATATTGGACTTATTTTTCTATGAAGGTTTAATTTTTAGAGTGTTTAAACAAGACAAGAGAGAAAAGTGTATGAAGTGTGTAGTGAGGGGTTTTACAGCCTTAAAACATCTATAATAATTGTAAAAAATAAAGCGGACTACTTTCCGGATTTCACTTATTGCGGTTTATTTTTAGAACGTAACTCCCGCGAATAATGAGGGACCACTGTATTTTACTTTCTACATACAATAAATTTGTTTATTACTTTGTAAAAACTAGTTGTTTTTTCCACTATTAGCTTAGCAGCATGCTAAGTTCATACTACTGTAAAATAAGTTTTACGTCAAGTTTTGTTTACAAAGGTGGAAAAACATATTACAGACCCAGCAGGCACACAACGTCATTGTCACATCCCCGACTCGTTCCTGCTGCTCCAATCACCATTCTCCTTCACCATCTCCTTCCTGCCTCTCCAATCACCGCTCTCTCTTTCCAGCCACCTCTCATCACAGTCACGCACAATCACCAGAGTTCTAATTACACACACCTGCACCAGCAATCACAGTCCCCTATAAAGAGTCACCTTTTTCAGTCGATCTTCGACTAGAATCAAAGTCAGATGTTTGACCTCACCTTTCCTCCCTGCTCGCCTTCTTCCTTGGATGTTTCTCTTCTCCCGTGGATGTTTTTCCTAACCTGTGGATGCACATGCTGTGATTAGGGGAAGTGACTTTATACTCTGGTGGTTAAATGAAGATCCTTGTTTACATAATGAACAGCTTACAAGACAGCTCTCCATCCAAGAATATCACTTACCTGCTTCTCCTGTTAAACTATTCACTTTGTTTTGAATACATTTACAATAAGAGATAACCATCTTTGTCTTCGTTGTGTAACTGTGACAGTCATAAGATGTTAATATTAGGTTAGATTTAGGTTGTGAAATCAGATGACCAAATTCTATATCTAACCAACATATGAGGGCAATGTTATTTTGTTATTTCAGCATATGATGGCAATGTAATTTTGATGTCCAATGACGGCATCGACTGAAGTTGATCTTTGGTTTATTTTAGGTTGTGTTGGAAAGTGACCAAAATCCAACGCCGAGTCAACATCTTAAACAGGCGTCAAATTGATGTCAAATACTGACATTTTATTCGCCAGGTATTGCAATAAAATTCAATGTCTGATAGACGTCGTTGTGGTAATTTCCACACGTTAAGTTGTAACATCAATAGACGTTGATATTTGGTTGATTTTAGGTTGGACATTGACATCAGCCTGACTTTTAGCTCCGACGTCAACCTGATTTTGATTTGCAAACAAAATGCAACATTCCCATGACGTTGGGGTACAACATCAATCTGACGTCATGTTGATGCCCTTTGCCTGCTGGGGAGGCAAAGGACATAATGGCATTACATTTTAGTTAACTTTTGTTTAATAAAAGCTGATTATTTTGTTGCATTAGTGTAGCATCATGCTAACAGCAAGCTATTGAAAAATCTAAATACATTTTTGGCTACATAGACATAAAAAAACTCATAACAGAGGATGAGTTTTGGTTACTTCAGCAAAATGAATGAATGAATGAGTGAATGAATGAATGAATGAATGAATTAATTAATGAATAAATGAAAAGACTATCCAAAGGCATTAATAAATTTTTATTTTTATTTTGAGTGAGCATAATATTGTTTAGAATGTTAGCTTAGCATCATGCTAACATCAAACAGCCATGCAGCTCTCTAGTTTTCGCAGCATAGTTTTTAGTATCAAGCTCTGTTATATCGCATTATGTGCTCTGTATTTTTGATTTGTGACTTCTGTGATTTCTCGTCCACTTGCTGACTTTCAGAAATCCTAAGGTCTCAATCTATAACCCCGGCAGCTGGTGTGTCCTCACCACCCATAATGCTCTCCTACCTGTTCGCCATTTTAATTATGCTAAGTGCTAAGCACGTCAACCTTCAGCCACATGCAGAAAGATGTCACTTTTATAAATTGCACCCTCCCTCCTCTGTCACTGGTTCCTGTCACCGTTTTAATTAAACAGAGAGAAAGAGAGACTTATGGCCAGCGAGCAGATTTGATTGGGGTTTGAAGGCCGCAGGGGATTGAGACTAAAATGTCGTTTTGGACTGAAGAAAAAAAACATCAGCATTTGAACAATTCACACATACTGTGTTTTCAGCATCTGCCATCTCGTTATAAGAGGTTTGTCAATCCTTTTGATGAACTCGTTACAACGTTGAACGTTAAAACAGCTGTTTAGTAGCAAGTTTCTTGCAGTAAAACTGTAATCAGGGTGTCCGCGGGGTCTTAAAAAGTATTAAAAGTTGACAAATAAATTATGAGAACATTAAGGCCCTTAAAAGGTATTAAAAAGTCTCAATCCCGTTTTTACAATGTCTTAAATTTTGGTCAAGCGTTGGTCCAAAGCGTTTAACTCCAAAAAACATAAATATATTTATTTTTCTGGATTGGTTCAGGCCGGGTGCGTCTGGCCAAGCTCCTCTGTCTGGGAGATGTCACGTAATTTGCGACAAACACAGGAAGGTGATGTCACGCTCTCCACATGTAGCAAAACCATAGAACAAAACAGTCGGCAAAGTGTGATAATGTAAGTTTGCATACTCCTGGATGGAGAAAGACGAGTGTAAACTGTGGCTGAAACCTGTTGCTGAAAACAACCACGTAATTTATTCCTTCAAGCTTTGTTACTTCCGAGCTTATCTAAGTTCTGTTGCACAGTTGTGCTCCATTCATTTATTTAACTACAAATGTTTATTAGCAACTGTTTATTAAGTTAAAGGTTTGATACTGATTAGAACATGAAGTGGCGACGAGGTCTTCAAATATTCTGAGAAGGTCTTTAGGATTCCTGCATATACCCTGATAATACTCATGATGCTATAGAGAAATTTCACCAATCAGAGTACAGCGGCAATCAGATTCTGAAATTGAAGGACTTTTACAACAAACGATCAAAATAAAAGTCTGGTTTAACTTTGAAAAACTATAAAACTTGGTAAATATTACTCTGGAATACTAAAACACAGTTTTTAACTCAAATGTAAACTGAAAATATAAAAATATACACTTTACTAATCTTATATTGTAGTATATAAAAAATAAAAAAAAAAATGCCAAATTATTACTTCAGAAGGTTCTCATGTTACAAGAGTCAGGTTCCAGAAATTAAAACTCCATTCATTTTTTTCAATAGGAAAACCTATATTTAAAGTCCAGTTAAAGTGAACAAATTTCAATGATAAAAAAACAGGAAGTAACTAAAATAAGTTTTCAAAGTATTTGAGAAACCAAATGCAATCTGCTGACGCTGCAGAAACCATGGCCACTCACTAAAAAGCTCTCTCAACTGTCATGGATGCTATTTATGCTACCTCTAGACTAGTGGTGTAACGAATCACAAATCTCATAGTTCGGATTACACTACGTTTTTTGAGTCATGGATTGTACCATTTTTCAGTTCAGCAAAAAAGAGAAGAGACAAATGTAATTTGCCTTCCATTTATACAAAAATATTACTGCAAAAACTGTTGTTTTTAACAAACAGAACTTAGAATCTGTCATTTTAACAAAAAAAATAAATCAAGAAAGAACCAGCTAAAAAAAACAATGTTAAAACAATCTTAAAAACATATCATATTTATATTGAATTAATGATTCAACAATTCACATATAGAAATTTATGTTTCATTATAGGTGGATAATTTTTGAAAACCTATTCAGTGACATGATGGTTGTTCGTCGCCAGCCTTTGGTTACACAATGTAATTGCTACAAAATTCACCAGCATCAAGTTCCATTAAACAGCGATTTTAATCTTTACTTTATATCTAAACTATAAACTGTTCTCCTAGTACTTCTGTGTTTAATTGTTTGTAACTCACTGAAAAAGTGTCAAAACTGAATCTCTTTCGATCAAACACAGATTTGAATGCAGCGCTTTGAAGGATTAATAACCATATGCAAATCATTATCATTTATCATTCATATTGCGCAAGTTTGAATTAAGATTGCGATCTTTTAATGCTTAATTGTGCAGCTTTACACTAAATGCATTAATGCAGGCTTAACAAACTGTGACGGAAAAAAAACACTAAGACACTAACACTAACCCAAGAAAGCATTCAGGTCCCACCACAGCTTTTTCTGTCATCAGGGGAAGCCAAATTGCTTTCATACACGTGATTTAAATGACACGGGAGGCGATCTCTCTGCAATTATTATAAATGTTGGCTCTCTAGACTATTAGTTTTATTGGCTTTATAAAGCCATTTATGTTGTGTGCTCGAATACATAAAAGGGTGCATTAGTGCTGCAGTGAGTTGAAACTTTCTTGTTTTTGAGGCAAGTGGCTTATGGTTACTTAGCAATGGCAGACACCAAGATGCAAGGTGCGAGGTGTTTTTTAAATGAAAAACTTTTTTTATGTGAATTTTTATTTTGATTTGTTGCTAAATGTAGACTGTATTAACAAATGGTGACAGTAACTCAAGATTGAGCTGGAGAACCAATGACCCTAATATGCAATAGTTATTGCAGTGTTACTTTGTGTGTTTAGAAGTAATTCTCAGCATTCTCTTTACTGGACTTTAACAGTATATTTAAGAACAAGTTTACATTTATAGACCTTGAAAAAGAATGTTAATTGATTGTGCTTTTGTGAAACATTAATTAAGTTATTTTTAAGACAGTTGCAAAATTTGTGAAAATTTGTGCACAGATCTAGTACATTACCCTTGAGGCTGTTCCGAAAACTCCTTCAATCAGTTTTGTAGCTCTGCCCTTTTTCTGCTCTCAAGAAGAAAGAGATGTAATTGAGTCAGTTTAACTTCTCATATACACAATCATAAATAAATGAGTTAAAAATGAAGAATTATTAAATGACATAATTAAAAATACACTTGAAATATGTTGTTTCCATAAATACAGCCAGCAACTTTAAACCAAACAAATTAAACAAATTAAAATGTTAGTTTTTTATTTCTTTTTCATTTTAAATTCATATATTTTTGATGAGAATGTGCATTTTCTCTCAATAATGCTGTTAATTTTCATATATTCTTTGCTTCAAATCAAAATTTGTAATGTTATGATTCCCCTTATAGCCGGTTTGGTTTGTAAATTGTAATGCTTGTAAATAATTGTTTAAAAGAAATTGGCAAAATACTTCAGAATCCAGCACGGCAAAAAGCTTGCAGACAGTTGTTCAGAGCCTGTGGTTATAGTTTATTTATCTGCCATTTATTCCACTTCATAAAACAACATTATAATAACGTGACCCAATGAATCATGCACAATAAACCCCAGACCAATTTGTGAATTAAAACGGTCAATTTTGATTCCTCGTCGTCTGCTTGACATTCTTGACTGTTCTTCTTCGCTTTCCTAAATATCAGCATTCCCAATATCTTATTCCCGTGCTGTGGCTGTTATCTGCTGTTCGATTCATTCTGGTCACCCTCTGTCTCTCCAGCTCGCTCTGTGTCTAATTCTCTTCTTCGTCTTGATATCTCCTGTACAGCGGCCAGCAGTTCCTCTCTCTCTGTACTCGTGATGCTATCAGACATTTCCCATCAGTCCGCCGCACAGTGATGTCTGCTACAGTACATCCAGTTCCACAAACCAGAGAAAAAAAAAGTCGGATGAAGAGGGAGAGAGGGGAAAAAAAAGCAGAGTCTTGGAGTAAAATAATAGAGCTGGATGTAATGGAGCATGATGTTCCCTTAGAGCAAAGAGCCGTTTAAGTAGCATCAGAGCTTCTGTCCACTTCTAAGACTAGCAGGAGTCTAATCAAAACTCACATTTGATATTGTTAGCGGGGTATGTGACTTAGTGTTGGGGCAATTATGATAATAGCTCATGTTTAGGTGATCTCTTTGGGAATTATTTTTTAAAATGTACAGGGTAACTGTTCATTTCATCTGTAAAAATGATATTGCAGTAATATTATACTAGGTTTCTAAACGGAATAATGAAGGTGCTGTGTGTACGTTTCTGACTCTTCTAAAGCATAAAAAAGCTATAATTATTTGGAGATATTTAAGAAACTTGCTAAGTGAACATATTTTTGAAAAACAATGCTGAAGTCAGTTATTCTTGTGAAAATGAGTGTTTCATCTCAGAACATCTGTCTTTGTTTTGGTCTGTGTAACTCCGCCCACTGACAGTTTACCCAATTATATTTTGGGGGGCTAAAACAGGAGGCTCAATCATCAGGCATGCTTGCTCTTGTTGGTGTCATCAATCTGGCAACCTGCAGTCTAATCTTCAGAGGAGGGGTTGAGTGAAAAAAAAAATCTCCAGTATTTTGAATTTGGACTGCAATACTGAGTTAATAATACTGTCAACCCTACATACTGTTCACCCAAAAATGAAAATTACCCCATAATTTACTCCTAATAAATATTACAATCAAGCTGTCCAAAACCACATTATTCACTCCATATCATTGTACATTATATTGGTGGTCAGAGTGCTGTAAGACTGACCATTAAACCTCAACTATTTAACTTTGTATGTTGTTGTTGTTGTTTTTTTTTTTTGTTTTTTTGCATCATACACCCAAATAGAAATCTTTTTCCAACATGTAAGCATGCTTATGTTTTGAACCCGGCTAACAACATCAATCCATTATATGATAGGCTTTTTCTAGGAACATATTGTGTTGTATTTTGAAACTGCAAAACAACAACATCAGGAACTGAAGTGCACACAACAAAAAAATGTCATAGTACTTAACATTTGTTTTAAGGCATTCAATGCCTTATAACATGAATCTAGGGACTGAACTTAAATACATTTAACCTTTAATCAAACAACTTTTTTTTAAGTTTTAGGGTTTTCTTTTAACGATCTAGACACAAATTCTAAAGCACATGGTGTAAACGCATTAAGGGTATGTCCAAATCCACTTTTGCTATTTTAAGGATGGAAAAATACACTCTGCACCCTAGTGCATGGTGTTTATTCTCTTAATGAGTTTATTGTGTTTTGAGCATAACGTGCATTAAGCCAATCAGAGTCTCATCTCACATTCCCTTTAGGAGTCTTTTGCGTTACGCTATGAAGCATCTGCTATTTTAATGGTGGACTTTGTAAGTGGGAAAAACTAAACACTTCACTACTGAAAAACAGTTAAGCTGTGGCTAAAGAATGAGCCTCCTCCATTCAGCCTCTTTACTTTCTCTTTACTTTACTTTTACTCTTTACTCCTTTACTTTCGTGGATAAGAAAACTGTGTTGTAGTTTTCTTAGTACTCCACTAGAGACATCCATTAACCTACATATTTAATTTAGTTTGTTAAGCCAAAGATTTGTTTTAAAAGTATTTCTATATTCAGTTCTAATTTCCAGCAATAATAACAAAGTGTGGTTATATCTAAACACACGTCCTATTCTTATGCCCCATATGGGGATGCATACGTCTCCAAAACCCGACATCTGGACAAATCTAAACTTGTTTTTAATAAAACAAATATAAATATGCATATAATAAAGAATAATACTACTAATTATAACATTATACAAATGAAAATTGTGATGAATAAACTGAAAAAAGCCCCTAACATTTTTTTTTTATATTTATGTAGTAAATAATATTTTTAGTAACATTTTAATCCTTTAATGTTTTTTCATATGTAAAGATATTTGTGTATTGCTGTATATCCTGTGTGTATTAAGCACTGTGTCTAAGGGTTTGGACCCGTAGAGGCGCATAACTAATGCGCTTTGCACTGGATTTAAGACCAGCTTTTAGTCTAATTTGAGTTCCTCAAAATAGCAATGCGTCAACAATGTGCCTTAACACACCTCTTTTATAGACCAGCACACCCATGAGTCCACAAAGTGGCACAAATGGATTTGCTATTTAAACATTGAGGTTCCGCTGTTCTAAAAATAGCAACACATTCCACCAAACACGTCTTACGCCTTTCGCCGGTTGTATTATAGGGCCCTTAGAGTTTGACACCTTTTACATGACACTATTTCTTTAAAACCTTTATGCTAATGAGGAGCCATGTGCAGTTGTGCGCTCACTGAGAAGTAAAAGTTGTTGCTCTCCCTCCGGGCTGTAGTTTTGGTGCTGAAGGATTGAGAAACACTGGTCAGTGATAGTTGTACAATGTTATTATACAATAATGACTAATGGTGGCATGCAACAAGGCAAAGCAAACTTCAAGTCTATCCACAGCATATTTATTTTACATACAATAAAATTCATTCATTTATCAACACTATCTTCCTCACCACTGTTTTGTCATGACAGTTTGAGTATTCTCCTGATGAAGCAATTGCATTAATTTTAAATGGCTGAGTGGTTAGCACTGTCGCCTCACTGCAAGAAGGACGCTGGTTCGAGTCCTGGCTGGGCCAGTTGGCATTTCTGTGTAGAGTTTGCATATTCTCTCCATGTTGACATGGGTTTCCTCCGGGTGCTCCAGTTTCCCCCTCAATAAAAAGACCTGTGCTATAAGTACAACTAAATTTACCATAGTGTGTGTGTGTGTGAATGTGAGTGTGTATGGATGTTTCCCAGTACTGGATTGTGGCTGGAAGGGCATCCGCTGCGTAAAACATATGCTGGAACTGTTGGCAGTTTATTCCGCTGTGGTGACCCCTGATAAATAAGTTGTCAGTTGGAATCGACCATAAAAAAATGTTTATGTATGACTAGTGTGAAAGCTTAGTTGAATGTTATCTGGTCTCAGAGAAGAATTGATTTAGTCTATGATTAAATCCTCATTTACTGAATCTTTATTTGCTGATCCTCGAACTGAAGGCAACGATGTCCTGATCCAGACAGAGAACATGAAACATGAACAGAGCAGCTCCATCTGAGCCTTAACCAGGTTCCCTGAACACTGATGCTCATCACCACTCAACTTACATCATTCTGAGGTGTGTGTGTGTGTGTGTGTGTGTGTGTGTGTGTGTGTGTGTGTGTGTGTGTGTGTGTGTGTGTGTGTGTGTGTGTGTGAAGGTGAGAGTCGATCTGCTTTTAAACATCTCACAGGGATCTCATCAAGAAAAAGACTTTCTCCTTCACCTTTTGATATAATACTTTGATACTACTGTGAAATCTTACCTACTTCTTAATTAAAACAATATTAATACTGTGTTATCATAGTAATAACCCTGGTAAGGCTTATTGAAAAACGTTATTTTGATTCTCATAGAAATATTAAAAAAGTATGTGTATTATTATTATTATTATTATTATTATTATTATTATTATTAATAATAATAATAATAATGCCACCTATAATAGTTTTGATTGACTATACTTGTTCTACAGTATTATATAATAATAATAATAATAATAATAATAATAATAATAATTATTATTATTATTATTATTATTATGCTGATGATGATGATAATAAGATTAATAATAATAATAATAATAATAATAATGAAAATATTGATGGTGCTGGTATTACCTGTTGTTCTTTATTAATATAATAATAATAATAATTATTATTATTATTAATTTTTTTTATTGCTAATTAAACATCTGTTGGGCGATATTGGGCCCAAAAATCATGATATCATGTTTCATATCATTCGATATTGATAATTATTGAATATTTTAACAATACATTTAGGAAGATTAGGATTTTTTTTACCACTTCATTTTAATTTACCAACAACATTACTAAAGCAAATAGTTTTAATAGTCAAAAAGCTAATTTAAACGGCCACGAAACCCCCCTGTCTCAGCAGGGTGTTTTCACACCTCTAGTTTGGAAAGTGGGCATGTCCTGCTCTGGGAGTGTGGGAGTGTCGGGAGAGGGAAAGAGGGAAGGATTTGCAAAGAAGGGAGTTTCCTGTTAGGGCACGCGCTGATTTTCACAGGCAAAATAAACACACAGACGCAGGGGAAAAAGACAGTGACTGTGTTTACATGGACATCAGTAATCAAATTATTTGCCAAATTACTAATTTGTTGACTTTAACTGCAGTTTGGCACTTTCGCTTTTTATTCAGGAACATTTCCTGCATGTCCCCTGTGAGAGGAACTGCTGGAGAGTAGAGTTTTAATGGAATGCTTGATACCGCACGGTGTAAAAAAATCCTCAGCATTTCTCGGTAACTTAGATGCACTCGGTAGTGTCAGAAAGCCGTGTGTATAGACTATTTTGTCACGAAATGTGGCGAAAATTCTACACGACAGTAATAGTTTGATTGCGGTGTTTACATGTTTACATTCGGAGAGCAGCATTTACAGCGGATCTTTCAATCTATATTATTGTACTATAATGTTGCAGTTATATTAACATACTGTAAACTTAGTAACTAAATCATTTTGACTATGGTATATCTTTAAAAACTGAAAGAGCACTTCTGACTATACAAACTAACTTTGCCATCTGAATGAACAAACAAAGGGCAGTGATCTTACTCACAATTACCAAATCTGTAGACACATGACAATCAATACACACTGGAGCCCTGTCTTTTTTAGAAGGAGACAAGTGGCAAATCCGGATTTCATCATTTCCAGATGAGAAAAGCTCTCATTCTCATGAGAAAAACTGTGGGTGATGATTTTGGCCCCTCCCCCACCTCAGAGCACACACAGACGGCCCAGTCCCACAGCCGTCTCACACCAGCAGCCCGAGAGCAGATTACTCCTCAGCGTACCAATGATTTACCATCGCGAATGTGAGGTATTTCCCTTGTACAGTCAAACCGAATGACTTCTCCTTTCTCTTAATGGGCATCTATGATGAAAGTCATCTTTTGTAAGCTGTTTGGACGGAACTGCGTGTAGGTTTAGTGCGTCCACAGTCATATTAGGGTGATATAAAGACAAGTGTTTTTTTGTAAATTTCTTGACATTAAAATAGGACCCAAATCCCTCACATTTTGATGCCCACCACAACGTGATTTAGGAGTGTGGTTTTCCTCACCCACTGAATTGATTGACAGCCAGGTATTAACATCTCTCCATAGTAACGTATATAATCATATCCACAAGACAGAATGTGCGCAAAGCAATTGGGATTAAAAGATCTGTTCAGCTCTTTGTGATCATCAATCATCATCAAAAGTTTTAAATGTTTTTGAAACAGTGCATGTTTATAACAAATTACAGCAATATTACTGTCTTTATCACCACAGCCGCATGTCGGTATGATCATAAAAGAAGACGTTTCAATCCACGTTTCAAAACATTAAATCAGGTTTACTTTGTACATTAACATAACGGATATCCATACAGCAGTGGATATTAGCATATATCCTGTCACATTTGTCGTGTAAAGTTAAACACACGTGCTGTGTGTGTGTGTGTGCATGAACTTTGTAACGACATCGTTGTAACTCACTGTTGCAGAAAGACTTGAATTAACTCCACAGCATATACATCAAATAATCATTGGGAAAGTTTTTACTGTAGTATTTCTGACAAATGTTAAGTGAGATTTGCTTCCTTTATGTCTGTCACTGTGCTGTTTATCTGATGCAGCCGAGGCTGAAATTGAGGAACACTCTGACAGGCACGTGGGAACGGTGGGGAGAACTAGCATTAAAGGCACAGGCAACTAAAATGGCTACATAGTGTTCAGAGCAGAAAATACCAATATTTTGAAAGGTATAATAAATAATCTGATGGGTGTTTTGAGCTGAAACTTTACAGACACATTCTATAGACACAAAAGACTTATCTCAGATCTTTAAAAAGGGGTAAAATAGGTGCCCTTTAAATTTTACAATTAATAATAACAAAGTTTATTCTTTTCTTGTTTATAATCACAGAGATTTTAGTTTCTGAACTTGTGTTGTTTATTATGTCTGGTCACTAAAAAAGATTACTGAAAATTCACTACACATCTATTCTGATATACTGTATAGATATTACTGTTATTCATTATTATTATTATTATTATTATTATTATTATTATTGTTGTTGTTGTAGCTAATTAAACATATCTAACTTTAAAAACTTTTAAAAATGGCAGTTTTATCCTAAAAGAGCGTAATACTGCATTACACCTGGTTTTTGCTGCAAAAAAACATTTCAGTTATACACTTTAAGTAACCGTGTTGCCAACTTAGTAGCTTTGTCCGTTTATTCATGTCTTGTTCATAATCACAGAGATTTTAGTGACAGTTTCGGAACTTGTGTGAGTTTATAATGTCTGACAGATTACTGAAAAATTTACTAAACCACTATACTGGTATACTGTATGCAAACAACAATAAATTAAATAAAATTGACATGCATACCTATATAAAGCGTAGTGTCAGGGGCGGATTTAACCAAAAACCAAGGTAAGTGGCCACCAAATAAATACTTAGAAGTATAAATGATACCTATAAGTTATATATACCATTTATTTTATTTTATAAACGTAATTATTACATCTGACCAAAATGTGTCCTCCACCTTCAATTATGGACCAGTCCAGCAATCAAATCAGTAAAGATTTAGTTTTAAAAACAAAGTAGTTAATTAATTATGTTTAGTTGTGAATTCATTTTAAGAAAACAAATCTTTTAGAAAGTTTTACAAGGTGTTTGCATATTGTTATTATTTTACATTAAGATAAAATGTAGAAAAGGAGATCGAATGAAATAAGAAAAAACTACAAAATAATAATAATAATAAAAAGTACAAAATGTGCACTTTAGAACTTTTGGACCCCATGGTTGGAATTGCTTAGGGCCCCAAAACCACAAAATCTGCCCTTGTGTACTGCAAATATACGTACCCCTATATTTACCATAGGCTGTTCAACTTACAGAAACTGCTGAACGTGATGATATTAGTAATATCAAATTGGCACGTGAAGTAATCTAGTGACATTAAGCGCCTATTCATTGAAAATAGTTGGCAAAACTGTTATATCACTGTTAATGAACTAAATGTCAGAACCCATTAAGTCTTAACTTTTCTGCTATAAGTAAATTTGTTCTAAATACTAACTTGCAGTCAAATGACACAATCTTTTATAGAAGAAGATTGAATTTATGGATATTGTAAAGAGAATTATTAATAGTAAAATGTAGCCTATTCAAAATGTTCACCTTTTATTATTCAATATGCATTGCACTAATTTAGTTTGCAATGTTTAAACCATGTGTAACAGTAATTTACAGTGATTTATTGTTATTTAGTTTATTTTAATTTCGTAATTGTATTCTTCATTAAGCATATTAAAGTTGCCTACATTAACACTGGTGTCTGTTAGCGAGCAGTTTGAGCACTCAAACAGAAGTCATTTCCACATGTAATGGCTTCATGTGCTTCACTGCAGGATATGTAATATGATGTAATGCTATTAATGGCCCAAATTAAATCAAATATTCTCGGGCTGAATATGGTTGAAGAAAGAGCAGATGGAAGGTAAATAACTCCAAAGAAGTTAAATATCCTCATATCCCATCCTCCCAGCTTTTATTAACCCCAATTCTCAGAGCCATATTGTCTTTTGAGCTTTGTGTGAAGTGGGTATTACTGGGAGTAAAGTCATTGCTAAAATTCATAGAAAAGAAAAGTAGTTGAAGTTGAAGTAGATTGAGCTTAAAAAAACTTTTTTAGACCCTTACAACAACATATTTTTTTCATATTAAAATTTTCTCTGATGTGACTTAAAAGTGTTTGCAAGAATCCACTTTAAATTTTGCGGTCAGTAAGTTTTTTTTATTATTATTTTTTTTTGTAAAATTATCATTTTAAAAGAAAGCAGTACTTTAAATTCCCCAATAAATTAAAACTAACCATATGATTTTGTTAGCTCACATTGCTAGTTTTGTGGTGAACAATTAATCTGTGCACGCCCCCTCCAACTGTCAGTTTTGACAACAAACAGAAATGGTTAGCAGGAGAAGTCTGTTAGGTTGTAATAACTCTCCCCAAGCCCTTTTCCCAATCTTTCTGAATGAAATGCCTACTTAACTACATCCAATCAGCTCGCAGTAAAAAAACAAACAAGCCACACCCACTGTCTTCTCATTTAATATTCTGTTTCTCTAGAAACTGAGTCACAATACGAAAAAAATATAATAAAATACGGTCACAGCTTCCGGTTCATGGGGACTTGAAGCATTACAATAAGACTTTAAAAAATTATTTCTAAAGGATCGCAACACTAATGCCTGGAATAATGACTAATGATATTTTTGCTTTGCCATCACAAGAATAAATTACACTTTATTGTGTTTATTAAAATATGAAATGATTAAAAAGTTAAACAGTAAATAAGAAATGTCAACAAACTTCAGTAAATAGTAATAGTAAATATGTATAATTATGTGGAGCCATAATCAAAATCATAATCCTAAACCTAACCACCAGCTCAGCAACCAATGTTGTATGTAATTAGTTACAAAGTAACTGTAATTAGATTACATTTCCACTGAAAAAGTAAAGTAAGGGATTACTTTAAATGTTTAGATAATTTAATTACTTATAATGTACTTTTTAAAAAACTTTACATAAATTCAACAGTTCTCTATAAATCAATTCAGAAAAGCAGAAAAATGCTGTTTTTGACATAATTTTATTAAATAATTAAATAATTGTATTTTTGTAATAAAATTTTTTATTTTCTTTTACAAAAGAATATTGAACATATTTAAGGAACAATGAATTGAGTCAGAAATGTAAGTCTGTAAATTTCATATATTGTGTCAATGTTTTGATGCATATATGTTTATAATTTTTTTAAGTGTTACATTTTTAGATTTTAGATTTACATTTTTTATTAATCTGGGGTCGCCACAGCGGAATGAACTGCCAATTTATCCAGCATATGTTTTGCGTAGCGGATGCTCTTCCAGCTGCAACCCATCACTGAGAAACATCCATACACAAACACACACACACACACACACACACACAGACACACAACGGACAATTTTAACTTACCCAATTCACCTATACTACATGTTTTTAGACTTGTGGGGGATACCGGAAACCCACGCCAACACGGAGAGAACACACAGAAACGCCAACTGACCCAGCCAAGGCTCTAACCAACGACGTTCTTGCTGTGAGGCGAACGTGCTACCCACTGCTCCATCATGCAGCCCTTGTTTGCCTCAGATGTAAAAAATTAAGTTTTATTTTTATCGTTTATCCATAGCGATGTACAGGGGCTTTTTAAGTAGTGTTGAGCTAAATAACTTGGCAATTAAGTTTCTTTTCTGGCGTAGGAATTTAAAAAGTAATTTAAACATAATTTTAATGATTTCATTAGTTCTTAATTACTGTTTTGAAGTAACTTACAACACTGCCAACAACAATGTTGCTGCAACATTCCTGAAGCCCAGAAAATTCTGAAAGTACATTGACAAAACCAGTGTCTTCAGTATTTCAGCCATAAAACAAAAATATTTGAGAACAGAGTATGTCCATGGATCCTTAAAAAGTCTTAAATTCCATAAATTTAGAAGATAAAGTTAAAGCTGAGGCCTTATTTAGTCTTAAAATGTCTTAAATCTGCGTTTAAATTGTCTTGCAATAGAACTGAATTAAATAGGTAGAAGCCAATAAAAAAATGATTGCAGAGATTTTGCTTACACAAGCAGATTTTGTGATGATTTCACTCTTTAATAACATTTGACAGCTTTGTCAACCTGTATATTATCAAATGAATAACTAGAGATCCACCAATCGAATGGTCAGGGACTGGAATCGGATGATTTTTCCGCTTGACTAGCCTGACTGGTGAACTGTGATTCTTAATATTATATTGTTAAGTATTTCTACAGAAATAAGGACTAATCAGAAATTAAGAAGTATGTTTGATGCATGCTAGAGTAACAAGAAGAAGATGTTATAGGAGAGTTAGGATTTATTGAAATATCTAATAAATTCATATATCTATAAATTTCTGAATCACTTTTTTGGTTTTATTTTGTGTTTTGTCTTTCCCTGTGGAGCGATCTTTAATAGGATCTAATACACAATTCATATCTCCCGCAATAAAATAATATTCAGGGAAGGTGGCAATTAAAAAAACAATTTCTTAAAGTCATCATTTTGACCATGATCATTCTTTAAATGTATCTTATCTGAAAAGATATTGTCTAGTAAAACTATATGTCTTTCTAATGTATCTATGTGTTTTTTTAAACCTGAAATGAGACATTCATCAGTTTAATCAGTTTATTTACTCTTTCTATATATTATACATGTTATTTTGTAACTAATTAAGAATGGTAATTAATTTGAAGTGGTATGTCCTTTTTTTTTAACAAATTCAGTACTATAAAATTATACTATAAATTTAGACTTAATTTCATTCTGTGTGGTATTAAAAAGGTCTTAAAAAAGAAACTTGCAAATACCCTTGAAGAAATCTTTCCAGCACCCTTTTTACAATAAATACAGTATTTAAGTCAGTCGAGGCAAATCAGTACTATAGCAAGTGGTACCTACAGTAATAAAGTGATGACCAGTGTTCTTCTTAAAGTAAAACACATTGCATCTCACACAAAAGATCCCACATATCCGCTTTATCACCCAACCCTAGTGCAAAGTTCACTCGCAATCCACTGAACCAGACTGAAATCTGGCTATTGTGATATAGCAACAGCCAATTATTTAAACATTCACTTTCACTGGAGTCTGTGGCCTTATCAGAGGTCTTGCTTGCCTGCTTTCTCTTCCCGTTGTTGTTTTCTTTGTTTGCTGAATTAAGATCAGACTGCAAGAGATCGAAGCGTTCTCCGGCGTGTGACTGAAAGACCCAATTTAAGCAGAATCGGTAAAAGCTAACGCCTGAGTGGTGTATGATCTTACAGAGCCTAAGTGGGTCTTGGCTCAGATCAGAATTCACACACACTCTCTTTCTCTCTTCCGGCTGTTATTTCACCGCTTGGGTTAGAGATGCCAACACCAAATTCATTAGTGATATTAACTTTTAAAAAATGACAAAATTTCATTGTGATTTGTGTTATTAATTTCAAATGTAATTACAAAAGTCCCATTTAATTGTGTTACCATTGAGAATAAAGGAACTTACCATTAAACAAATAACAGGTTTTTAACATACCTTTTATGCAATCTTTTAAAATGCGCACTGTTGTATTATTGTAATATTAACTTAAAGAAACACTTTTTTAAAAAGGCCATTATATAGTTATTTTAACCCAAATTTGTGTAAAATACAATAAATCAAGGGTTAAATTTATATAATTTTAACGCAGTGTTTGGGTTTGTCTACCTACATAAAAACGCATGTGGTAATTATATATATTCGGAAACTCAATAAACTGGATTTTTCACTTTTAAAACTACAGTTGAATGGAATAAATTAAATACAAAATGTGCGTTTATATATATATATATATATATATGTGTGTGTGTGTGTGTGTGTGTGTGTGTGTGTGTGTGTGTGTATATATATATATGTGTGTGTGTGTGTATATATATGTGTAAAATAATTTGCCTAACAACAAAAATTATTCAATTATTTCCCTCCTGTAAAATTTACATTCTTTTCAATTCTTTTTTCTTAAGTGATGTCACCAGATATGTAGGCGATTGGCTACAGAACCAGCCACTGTTGTCCAATGACTTGCCTAATAAACCTAACTTAAGTCAATTAATCTAGTTAAGCCTTTAAATTGCAATTAAATCACAAAATATCTTTGTATACTAATATATTATATAAAAATGTTATATTGTCGTTATGGCAAACTTAACAAAATTTTGCTCAATTACACTTCAAATTAAAACATGACAACAAAATGTTTGATCATTCAAACATGTATATATACATGAGCAATGTCATACGAGTAGCAGTGCGATATGGCTGTATGTCAGCATATACATACACAACAGTTCTGTCTGGTTCTTGAATCTGATTGGCCATGCAATATTCTTATAGCCATGCAATATTCTGCAAATAACAGCATTCATCCAGCCCTTCACCTCTGTGTATTACTTCTCCCACATACAAGCAACAAGCAGAGGACACTCTACAGTTTGACAAAAATGCAGCTGTCGGACAACACAATAACATAATACAACATAATAAGGCTTTTTTAGGCAAGAATGTAGTTGTTCAGATTGCAACTACGCAGTTTATTTATAAGGATAGTGCCTATTTTAAATATTTATATTTTTGGAGAGACAGCACGTCGGCAGCCATTAGCCTGTCTTTGAGCCGAGCAGATTGAAGTTGTCCATTTGCAAGATGGTGACAGAGACTGCATAATAAGCCCTTAAGAGGAGGAAAAATTCAGCGTAATTTTAAACTGCAGCAGATCAAATCATCATAAAACAGGTAAGTGACATTCTAAGTCAATCTCTCTCTTTTGTATGTTCCAGTGCTGTATTTATACCATAGTAATTGCAGTGTATTGATTGTGAGATGGAACTCACATATTAGGAATGTATGTATTTTGTGTTGGCCACTCTTTGTATGACCAAAGAGTGACTTTCTTTGAGTTACTTTTTGGTTGGCCATCAAATAAGTCTCCTGTTTTTGCTACTGCAGACTAGTTCAGTAAACAGAAAGAAAGAAGAAATGCCCATATGTGTTTTTCCTTTTTACAAACACAACAGTAATCTAGTAGTTATTGCGCTGCTTTGACTCTTTCTGGGTTAATCATTGCGATCTCCCGATTGCAACAGAGAAATACTGGGAAATGTCTCTAGACTGATGGCATTTCATGCCGTTCAGCCTTATAATCTTAAAATGTCAGCAAAATTACCTGTTTTGTCATCTTTAGACATTAAGCTAGAGAATAATTCAAATACAAGCTCTAAAGTGATGTGTGTGTGAAGTAGCAACTGTTTCTGCTGTTCTGACAACAGCTGCAGATGTGAATGAATGGTGGAAGAAAGTAGGTTTTTTTGACAAAAGGATTTTGAGACTTTCTGTGCTTGATTTATTTATATATATATATATATATATATATACACACGGTTACTGTATGTTGTCGACTGTTGTATAAATGCAATATCACACTCGTAGCTGTGCGATTTGGCTCTTGTCACTGGTGGGACACTAAGGCACTCGGCTTGTGGCCTTTTTTATATTATATATATATAAACCTACAGTACAGTGGGTACAGAAAGTATTCAGATGCCCTTGAATTAAATCCTCTTAAACCCCCCTTATTTTATGTTGAACAGCAACATACTGTATAACAGTTAAATATACGAGTGTCACAGCAAAGGGTCTGAATTCTTAAGACCATGTGATATTTCAGTGTTTCTTTTTTAATAAATCTGCAAAAATGTCAACAATTCAGTTTTTTTTCTGTCAACATGGGGTGTTGTGTGTACATTAATAAGGAAAAAAATAACTTAAATGATTTTAGCAAATGGCTGCAATATAACAAAGAGTGAAAAATGTAAGGTCTGAATACTTTCCGTACCCACTGTATCTTTGAATATTCAAATAATTTTTTTTAAATCTGAATTAAAAAAATTGTATTAAAAATAATAAAAACAAATAGTCCCAAGTTGTGGGTTGTTAAAGCAATTAAAGTGAAAAACTAAATATAAAAAAAGCTCAAAGTGTTTATACTGTATAAGTCAAATCTAACAAGGCAAGAAAAAAACCCAACTGGTGCATTTATTGTTACCTACAGCAAATGTCAAATAAAGTTGCTCACCTAATTTAGTAGCGCAGAACTTTTAATTGAAATGTTTTGTGGGGGTTTGAAGTAATAGTTGCTTTGACTGACACTCGACGCTCTTGGATAAAAAAAAAAGCAACTTGTGGAGGATTCACCTCAATCTGTTGCTGCTTTGTAGTCTCTGTTTCTTTGACCTTTTGAAAACGGGAGATTCTTACAATTATTTTTATATATCTGTATTTGTATTTTAGAAACACACATGCACAAATAAAAAGTAAAGGGAAAAGTCTATCCACAATCTCTGCTTTCGAAAAAATTTTTATAAACTATTCAGAAATCATTGAAATAATTCTGTTGAATCCTAATTACATTTTTTTCCCCACTGCTTTCATTACATGTGGTCTTAAGTTGTGTAGATTTCTTGCCTTATTCTCCCATGCTGTGAGTGCTCCTATATGTCTTCTTCTCAGGAGATGTAATTCATCTTTGTAATTTATCATGCTTTTCGGCCGTTGAGCTCATTAATTAGTTCTTCCATTTGCCTTTTAGCTGTCATGGCAACATCGCAGCTAGACTCTTGGCGTCACACGGAGCTTTCAGAATTAGCATCGGAGACTGTAATTTCTTATCAGGGCATTTTAACCCCATATGTCACCTTTTATACATTCTCGCTGCCATTATCTAATGAATGCTGAAAGCCTTTTGTTTTGTAATTAGCGATTAATTATTTAAATGAAAAGAGTGTTGCGTGAATGGCCGTGTTTGTTTACTGCCACTCTTATTACTTGACACATTAACACAGTGCAAAGCTAAATGTGTACTTGTTTGCGTTTCTTCTCTCTAATGCTTTTTCCCCCCTAAGGGCTTTGTCGTTTCTCTTTTCAAAGCTTAGGTTTGGAAGTAAAATGCTTAGAATTACACATTTAGATAGCTCATTGTAATATGCAGCTATTTTTTTTCTCCAGAAAAGCGTCTGATGAAAGAATTTGCAAGGCTGACTGCACTTATAACAATTCACAATGATTTCACAATGCATTTCTCAAGAGACTTCTTAGCATTCACCTCAGTTCAGTACAGTTCATATTCAGTAAACTAATGTTGGATCTTCTAAACAGACTGGTAATTTAGTTCATGTGGTGATGGTCAAAGAAATTAGCTTTCACAAACAGTGTTAATAATTTCTGAAGTTGTGTGTATTGTGTTTGATTAAAAGACTGGTGCTTTATTTGCCTTCAGAAACAAATGATAAATCTTAATTTTGTAGTAGTAGTAGTATCTTTTTCTGTTTTTTCTTTCATTTATTTTTTTTAAGTATATTTTTGTATTTCTTCTTTATTTTTTTGTATAAAATACAATCAATAAATTACAGAGACCCGGAAGGGATGTGATGGTGGGGGGGAAAAACTGAGTGAGAGAAAAAAAAAAAATGGGTGGGAGAAAAAAAAATGCTGGGATAGGAAAGTATATGTTTTTAAGTTTTTGCATTCCCTTGCAAATGTTTTGCGCTATTTCGTAAAGATGTTTTGCGTTCCCTTGTTGTTCTACAAACTTCCTGTTTACTTCATACATGTCAACCCAGACTTAAATCCTATTGAACATCTCTGGAGAGATCTGAAAATGGCATCATTGCTTTCCATCCAACCTGATAGAGCTTGAGAGGTACTTTAAATAGGAATGGGCAAAAATTCCCAAAGACAGGTGTGCCAAGCTTGTGGCATCATATTCAAAAAGAGTTGAGGCTGTAATTGCTGCCAAAGGTGCATCAACAAAGTATTGAGCAGAGGCTGTGAATACTTATGTACATGTGCTTTTTCAGCTTTTTTATTTTTTATAAATTTGCAACAATTTCAAAAAAAAATTTTTTACATTGTCATTATGGAGTATTGTCTAGAATTTTGAGGAAGTAAATTACTTTTATCCAATTTGGAATAAGGCTGTAACATAAAAAATGTAGAAAAAGTCAAGCGATATGAATACTTTCCGGATGCACTGTATGTAATAGGTATATTTCACTCTCTAGATGCCCTCCATCTTTAAATTCATTCTACTGGTTTTATATTTGGTCAGCAAGAATGTTTAATGTATATTTAGAATTGTATAATGTACTTAACAAACGTTTACACACATGACAACCACACATGCATCCATTTTTTATTATTATAGGGGTCTTTGTTGTTGTTGTTGACCTTTGATTTATTTTTTGTTCTGTTTCATTTGTCCTGTATTGTATTGTATACACTCTAAGAAATGCTGGGTTATTTAAACCCAAATTGGGTCAAATATGGACTAACCCAAACACTGGGTTAAATTGTTCCTATTAATTTAATTAAAAAATAACCCAGCAGTTGGGTTAGTCCCATTACATCCAGAATTTGGTTGAAATAACCTGGTATTTTTTAGAGTGTAATAATAATAATAATAATAATAAAGATCTTGTTTTAGTTTCGAGCATGTTCCTGCTTTTGATGCTTTTGAAGCCTGGTCGTATAATCAGATTTTCCAAAAACAACAGAGGCAAAAGGTTTATTTTATATTGTCTGAAATGACTGTTTGAAAGTCTAGAAATTACATTTATTTATTTAGTCAACTCTTTTATTCAAAGGCGTTTACAAAGGAAAAGAACAAAAGAAGCAATCAAGCCAACAAAAGAGCAACAATATTTAAGCGCTTTAACAAGTTTCCAATTAATCTAACACATTGTGTGTACTGTAACAGGGCTTTATTTTATATAAATGAATATAAAAACTGAACAAGTCAGGTGTTGCTGAAAAAGGTGCCTCTTTGGTCATTTCTTAGCTTAGAGGCTGTTAACATGACAAGTTTTTAACCAAAAATGTATTTATCCTTTTTGCCTGTTCTTTTGGACGACAACAGCATTTTGGGGACCGGAAACACAATATTTACAAGAAAAAGAGTTATTATCATGTAAATTCCCAATACATGGGTTTTTTGAAAATGATTATTCATTATTGGCCATTCACACAGAATAAATGTTTGCGTCTGCACCAATAGCCTGGTGGTGAAGTGCAAATATAGCACGGAGGTCTACATCTTACCTTTCTGCTCCCAATACTTTCCTGTCTCCCAGTCCTCCTTGTCCTGTTCTGTTCTCTCCTGTTCTGTCCTGTTCTGATCTTTCATGTTCTGTTCTGTTTCCCTGTCTTATACAACAAAGGTGAAGCATCTAAAAATCTAATTAAAAAAAAGAATACATATTTGTCTAAAAATGTGAGATGCAGCATTGAGGAATGGTTTTAAAGCTAGTACCACCTCCTCCTCCTTGTTAATGTCAAATAACTGTTTTCATGCCAACTTGCTACTGTAAACAGAAGCTTACGATGCTTGCTACGCCTCAGAGTTCTTCTAATTGGCCCACTGCTTTGGGACTGACATTGTTGAGTGGCGCTGTGGATAAAATTGAACTTAGGTTGAAATTCTTCATTTTTAAGACACGTAAAAATGTGCTCATATGTGAGGTGCTTCAAAAGAAGCGAGATGCGAGTCTAACAGTCATGCACGGCCATCAAGTACGTATTTATATAGAAAAACTATGGATATCAGTACATTCTATTAGAAAACCAAGTTGTGTGTGAATTAACGCTTAGGAATGTAGACATGCGCAGTTCGTGTCGATTTTAAAGGCAAGTGCGAACAAACCTACACAACAACAACAAAGTATAGAATTGACATTTTTTGGATGGTATGGTGATTTTAGTGAGCTAATCATCATTTCCCTATAAAGTGCTGTTTACTAACAAGGTGACAGCGCCTGGCACACATTTTTATTTATTTTTTTGCAAATGCGAATCGTTTTGAAAAACCTTTATGTGAACACAAAACTTATTAAAAATACAACGGAAAACTACATTTTGCCTGTATCAATGTTGCATAAATGTAGCCACAGCAGACAAGTCATTCCACCAGCAGGGAACAGTCCCTATCCAATGATGCAATTTAAACTTTTTTACAAAATTGTAAAATCGCATAAAGCATTTGCGGATAAAGCACTTTTTCAACCAATTAGGCCAAATACATAATAAATTACTTGCACCTCAGAAGACGAAGACAAAATCTATTGAACATTGTGGCTTTTGAAGGCCGAGACAGCCACTCAAGACTCAAGTTTTAGAAGGTAATAATACTGAACCACTTTGATGACAGACTTTTGCTAATGGATTTTAGAATGACCAAAACACCATTTCATAAGCTGTGCAATATGATTGCTACTCTAGTTTGTCCATTGCTGTTGTCCCATCAAGCCCATTTTTGTTTTCACTTGATCTGTTAAAACAAAATCACATGACTTTTTTAATGTGTATGCGGGAATTTATTCAGTAAATGTGTTTCCATTATAGCTTATGCACAATGTTCCTTATCAAATAAAATGTTTGTCCTACGCAGTTGTGCGTGTAGCTTTTTTAAATCTATGTGCATCTTGGCATTAAGCGATTTTTTTTGTGCGATATTCCAAATTGCGCATCAAATTAGTTGGATGGAAACAGCTACTGTAAAGACCTGTGAGAGAAGCTTTTGCAGGTTATATTTGGACTCTGAAATAGTGAGTTTAAGTTTAAGGGCTTTAGAGCCAGTGTTTGTTTTGTACAGCACACCTTAAATTTGATGCAATGAGCTTTTGGTACTCATTGTAAATTAATGAAGGTGTGTACAACCTTATACTGCAGCTCCATGTAAGTTACCTATTTTTGAGCCAATTTCAGAGAAGACGATTTATGAATTCATATGAAAGACTTCATAAAATTAGCCAAGACTGTGTATACAGTCAACCAAATTGCGGATCAGTTGCACAAAATGGTCAAATATGCATAAACTGTATATTTTTACCTCAGATTTCACTTTCTATGCCTATTAGAGAACAGGTGCTAGAAAAAATAACTCAATTGGAATCAAAATCCCTTTAGGTTAAAGTTGTCTTAAACCCCTGTCAATGAGAATACTGAATTTGTATCATCACTGCGTCTTTGCCGTTTCTCTTACGTCAGCCATTTTGAAGTATCACAAGTCATTTTACCCCCAATTGCTACACCATGGCATCCCATCAGAACATGTTGCGATTGTAATTGAAAATGTCTTCTCAATTCTCTATAAACGAATGAAATGACTAATAAATTAAAACAAGACAGCTCCTAGTTAAATAATTGCTTTCGGAATTAGAGTGTTTTGTACACAAGGGAGAATAACAGTTTGCTAAAGTACCATAAAACCCTGATACTCTCTTCATGTGCCTTCTTTAAACACTTACGTATAATGGCAAATCGTGAAAGTCATTCTCATCCAATGTGGCCTATAGACTTTAATTCCTTTTCTCTCATCCTCTGAATACATCTACATGTAAATGTAATAAACTAAAGGACAGTCTTTGTGTTTCTGTCTGCAAAGCAATCCTCCCTTTTCCAGATCACTGTTCGCTGTCTTGGCAGCAATTCAATCCCTGTCTTTCTCTCTCTTTAGACTCTCCACAGGTGTGCAGTTGCCAAGGAGACTTGTGTTCAAGGCTAGGCGTCCCACATATATTCATATTCTCTGGGCTAGCTTGGAGATTTCAACCACTCTAATGTATGTTTTAGCAATGCGCTTTGATTGCATTTGAACTGACAGTATCTGTTGAAGTTAAAGTGAGCATGAGATCAAATATAGTTAGAGTTGCTCTCCATGATAGAGTGTGACGCCTGTGAAAAATTGCTGTCATTTTTTTTTTAAAATATTAATGTTTTGGTGAGCTCTGCTTGTTAAGTCTTTATGCAGTTGGGTTTTATTTCAGTATTTTGCAGTAAAATGTATACATTACCTGACAAAAGTCTTGTCGTCTATCCAAGTTTTAGGAACAACAAATAATAACTTGTCTTCTAGTTGATCACTTGATATCAAAAATGGCTTATTTGAAAGGCAAAGGCCTCTGCATTATGCTTATTTTACCTAAATAAAATATGATCATGCCTTGATTTTTAATTATTTAATTAAGACAGTAAGGTCTGGCTTTGCTTAAACAAAAATTTTGTCACTTAACAGAAATAATGTACAGTATAGAACATAAAGCCGTGGTGCAATAGGAAAAAAAGTATATTGTGTATGACTTCAGTGAGCTTGGAGGACTGCATCCATACATATTGGCAATGACTTAAATAACTTATTAAAAAGTCATCTGAAAAGGCAAAGAAAGTGTTCTTGCAGGACCCTCAGAGTTTATCAAGATTTTTTGGATTCATCTTCGATGCTTCCTCCTTCATCTTACCACAGACCTGCTCAATAATGTTCATGTCTGGTGACTTGGCTGACCAATCTTGAAGCACCTTGATCTTCTTTGCTTTCAGGAACTTTGGTGTGGAGACTAAAGTATGAGAATGAGCGCTATCCTCCTGAAGAATTTTTTCTCTTCTGTGATTTGTAATGTAATGGGCAGGACAAATGTCTTGATACCTCAGGCTGTTGATGTTGCCATCCACTCAGCAGATCTCTCACACGCACCCGTACTTAATGTAACCCCAAACCATGATTTTTCCTTCCCCAAACTTGACTGAATTCTGTGATAATCTTGGTTCCATGCGGGTTCCAATAGGTCTTCAGCAGTATTTGTGATGATTAGGATGCAGTTCAACAGACGATTCATCGAAAAAATCCACTTTTCCAAATGATCTTGATTAAATGATAATTGCTCGTACAACTGGGATTGACGACGAGATTTAGGCAGTGTACTTTTTGCTTAAATCTTTTAACTTAAAAATAGCTGAAAATGGATGGCTTTGTTTATTAAAAAATATCTTCTGATCATCAATATTCAATCCTTTTTAAATTTATCATTCAAATTATTTTCTGTTCTGATTTACAAGCTGTTGATTCTGGTTTGATTCCAACTTTAGTGAAATTTATTCTGATTCATTAGCTCTTATATATATTGATTTTCATTCTGATTTCACTAATGTGCCTGCAACTCACAAGCTCATGATTTGAATCTTATGACTGTTTCAGTGTGAATTCAATTTACAAGATCTTTCATTTCGGCTGCACGGTGGCGCAGTGGGTAGCACGTTCGCCTCACAGCAAGAAGATCACTGGTTCAAGCCTCGGCGGAGTCAGTTGGCGTTTCTGTGTGGAGTTTGCATGTTTTCCCTGTGTTTGCGTGGGTTTCCTCCAGGTGCTCTGGTTTCCCCCACAAGACCAAAAACGTGGTACAGGGTAGGCTAAATTGTTCGTATAGTGTGAACGAGTGTGTATGGATGTTTCCCAGTGATGGGTTGCAGTTGAAAGGGCATCCGCTACGTAAAACATATGCTGGATAAGTTGGCAGTTCATTTCGCTGTGGCGACCCCAGATTAATAAAGGGACTAAGCCGAAAACAAAATGAATGAATGAGATCTCTCATTTCAGTTTGATTCAATTTTACTTCACAATTTATAGATTTATTTGTGATTCTGAATCACAAGCCTCTGATTCTAACTATTGCTGTCTATTTAATTCTTATTCCAATTTCTATTATTTGTATTTTTCAATTATTCTAAATTGAATGTCATTTGATTCTGATTCACAAGTTATAGTTTTAATTTTGACTTCAAATTCAATTAGATTAACAACCTTTTTACAGTATATCAGTGCTGATTCTCATTTCCATTTGACTCAAGTACAGTTCAAAAGTTTTTGGTAAAATTCTGTTTTCACCTTGATATGATTCACAAGTTCACAAACTGTTAAAAAAATTTTATTTTAGTTTTATTTAATTCAATTACCAATACACAAGGTCTTGATTCAGTTCATATTCTGCACATTCTAAAACTAAGCTACATTTGGTTTTATTCCAATTTTTTGATAATTTCAATTATCTTTTAATTGTTTTAATTCAATTTATGTTCCATTTCAATAAGTCTTGATTAAGTTCTAATTCAGTTTCAATAAAGTAGAATCATTTCCAGTGTTCATTTGCAGTTTGATTCCATCTCTCAATCTATCAGTCAGATTTGATTACAATAAAAAATTTTATTCTAATTCATAAGTTCTTGATTCAGTTCTGAATATGACTTCAGTTTGATTTGATTTAGTTCAGATTTACAAGCTCCTGATCAAGTTTTAATTTTAATTTCACTTTGATGCAATTTTAAATAGAACCTTTTTAAACTGACTCAGTCAGATTATGATAAAAAAAAAATCTTTCCTTCGCAGCTCAAATGTTTTGTTGAGAGTACATTTTTATCAGTATTGGATTACAGATATATACTTTATATGCACACACCTCTGAATGTTTAAAAAAATTGATATTGCTTATCAGTGCCTTACGAATTGTCACTGGTTCAAGTAAACACACATCACTGTAATTTATATAAAATGACAGAATGGACCTCATTACAGTCAAGGAGAAAACAACATATCTTAGTTTTCATTTTAAATCTTTAATTGGTAAATTACATCAGTATATATCTAGTTTGTTGGAGTACTGTTTAAATACTTACAATACCAGATTAGCAGATATACTACTTAAGATGCCATTTTTTCACACAGAGTGAGGTTGATCTGCATTTTCTAAGTATGTTCCATATGTATGGAATAAGCTTCAAGATATACTACATATGAAATTTGCACCATCTATCACAATTTTTTAAAGTATTTTAAAGACTGTTAATTTAAAACAGTGCACATGTTTTAACAATTGATTATGATTTATACTTCTTGGACTAAATCTGTCCTATGCTGCTTGTCTTGACCAGGTCTCCCTGGTAGAAGAGATATTGTATCTCAATGGGACATTCCTGGTTAAATATTTAAATAAATAAATAAATAAATAGTTCAGTTCTGATTCTGATTTGATTCCCATTCACAAGCTCTTAATTCAATTTTCAATCAATTCAGTTCTAAAAAATAAGCTCTCAGTTTGGTTCTAATTTCCTTTTTCGATTTGATTTATGATCCATAATATCATACTTCTTTTAGCAAGATGCTTTCTCATAAAGCCATCATATTATATCGGGGTCTGTGGTATCAGAAAACATTATTCAATGCAGCAAATTGCTTCAGTTCCAGTTACACATGCAGTAAAAAAGATGGATTTTATATTCCTGAATCAAATCGCTGAGTGACTACTATAAATCTAACAGAAGAGTTTTGTTAGCCCTGATCTAAGCGATAGCAGGTGAAAGCACTGAGACTGTCAGTTCGACATCCTTAGGCTTTCTGATGGACTAACACACACTGTCAGTTCCAATGTGCGCTCTGTCAGTGCCAATGTGGCTCTGCACCAGAAGTCGGGCATCACTCTGACATTACAATGCAGCCCACTTTGCCCACACATGACAGTGACTGATGTTCGTTCTTGTAAATGACTCGTCTTTTATGGAGGTGATGACTTTGTTGGTCTCGTGGCGCCTCTCGTTTCACCTCATCACGCTGATTGGTCGACGTGTCTGTTCCTTTTGGTGTGATATGGGCGAACGCCTCCCTATTCCTCAGAGCTTTTATTTGACTCGCTGTTGTCAGGTTTTTTGGACATTTTGATTACAAAGGATTTATCCCACAGGCAGTTAGATGTTGCATAGGGTTCAAATTAGATTTATTTATTTATTTATTTATTTATTTATTTATTTATTTATTTATTTATTTATTTATTTATTGAAAGTACTGATTCATTTATTCATTTTCTTTTCGGCTTAGTTCCTTTATTAATCTGGGGTCGCCACAGCGGAATGAACCGCCAACTTATCCAGCATATGTTTTATGCAGCAGATGCCCTTCCAGCTGCAACCAATCACTAGGAAACATCCATACAATCTCATTCACACACATACACTACAGCCAATTTAGCTTACTCAATTCACCTATAGCGCATGTCTTTGGACTTGTGGGGAAAACCGGAGCACTTGGAGGAAACCCATGCTAACACGGGGAGAACATGCAAACTCCACACAGAAAGGCCAACTGACCCAGCCGGGGCTTGAACCAGCGACCTTCTTGCTGTGAGGCGATTGTGCCTCCGTGCTGTTCCAAAGTACTGATTGTTTTAATTTTGATTTCAGTTTGATTTAATGAACCAGAAACTCTCGATTCAGCATTATCTGGGTTTCCCTTTGATTCTATTCCACTGCACAAGTTGTAGTGTCGATTCTGAGTCTGATTCAAGTTCCAATTTGATTTCCAGTTCATACAATTAAAGTGTTTGATTTGATTTGAATTTGATTCAGTTCAGAATTACAGGTTCACGGTTTGATTCTCATTCTGATTTGCACTTGATTTTAATTCACATTAGTTGGTTTACAGTTTCAGTTTGATTTAATTCTTATTTTTTAGTTAATTTCTGATTCCTACTTCAGTTAGATTTGATTCATTTGCTTGATTTGATTTGATTCACAGAATTTGGCTTCAGTTGCATCTGTATTTATACTGATTCAGAAGCTCTTGATTCAATCCTGATTCTCGTTTCACTTTATTTAAATTCCAATTTAATTACATTTAGATTTTGATTCACTCTTGAGTCAGTTATGATTCTGAATTCCATTTTAATTAGACTCTGACTCCCTTTTTAGTTTGATTTGAAGACCGTTCATAAGCTTTTGATTCAGTTCTTATTTTGATTTTCATTTGATTCAGGCACAAATGACAAGCTCTCAATATATCTTGGATTTCCTTTTCTGATTTTTTTTTTCAATTATAATTCAGAAGGTCTAGATTTAATTCTTATTTCAATTTGCAAGCTCTAAGTTTGTTTGATATTAATCAATAGATTATTTAATATGAATCAAGTTATCAAGTTTACAATTTGAAATGTGCATTTACAATGTCTGATTCTTGTTTTATTTTGATTCCTTTTTAATTCCTAAGTTCTTAATTCTTGATTCAGTTTTGGCATCAGTTACGTTTTAGTTAAGTTCTCAGTTCAGTTCTGATTCTGGTTTACATTTGATTCTATTTCACTTCAATGAGTTCAGATCTGATTCCTTTTTATTTGATCAAAATCTCTTGATTTCATCCAGGTTTATATGATGTGATGAAATTAAATTTTTTTTGGACATATTTCAAGTAATGTATATGTCCGTTTCACATGAGGAAACTGGAAAAATCATATAAACTATAAAGCTTTTGCTTGGAGTTAAATTGATTTCAATTTGCTACCAATTAATAAGCTCTTAATTCAGTTCTGTCTCAGATTTAAATTAGATTCAACTGGAGTCCAGTTTTAAAGTTCTTGATTTGATTTTCATCAGATAAACACTACCTGGCAAAAAGTCTTGTCACCTATTCAAGTTTAAGGAACAACAAATAATTACTTGACTTCTAGTAGATCATTTGGTATCAGAAGTGGCTGATATGAAATGCAAAGGCAAAGTCAGACTTTACTTAGACAAAAGTCTTGTCACTTAACAGAATTCATGTACAATACAGAATATAAAGTCATGGAGCTGTTGAAAAAGAATTAATATTGTGTATGACTCCCATGAGCTTGGACGACTGCATCCATACATCTCTGCAATGACTCAAATAACATTTTAATAAAGTCATCTGGAATGGCAAAGAAAACGTTCTTGCAGGATTCATCAAGATTCTGTGGATTCATCTTCAATGCCTCCTCCCTCATCTTACCCCAGACATGCTCAATGATGTTCATTTCTGGTGACTGGGCTAGCCAATCCTGGAGCTTCTTGTCCTCGCTTCCAGGAACTTTGATGTGGAGGCTGAAGTATGAGAAGGAGCTCTATCCTGCTGAAGAATTTGCCCTTTCCTGTGTGCTTGTATTGTAATGGGCAATACAAATGTATTGATACCTCAGGCTATTGATGTTGCCATCCACTCAGCAGATCTCTTGCATGCCCCCTTACTGAATTTAACCCCAAACTATGATTTTTCCTTCGCCAAACTTGACTGATATCTGTGAAAATCTTGGGTACATTGTTGTTATTTACACAGAATCTATAACAGTATTGCTTTCAAAAACAATGTAGCTTTTTAGTCCGCTAAAATGCATTTTTTTCTCTAAATGAATGATTAAAACATGTTAAAAATTCTGTTTATCATTCTTAGGATTTAAAAATCACATTTTTACTCTCTTTGTTTAACAACCGCAAACCTTCACACCCATTAATTCAAATACCACAAAAGCCTTAATAAAAGCACAGGTCAGTCAGAAAAAAGCAATATTTATGCTTGTGTGCTCATGTGTATACAGTTTTTTTTAAGTATACAGGTATATACAGTACGTGGGCAAATATAAAACAGATCAAGAGCTTTTTTTCACACCTATGCGCAAGGCTACATAATGTCAGCGCTATTGAAGCAACACTCAATGAACCTCGTATGCATTAGTAAGCTTCTAACTCTCATTCACTAAGCAACCCGTGCGAATGGACGACCGCCGTCATTAACGTATTGATTTTAGTTCCTGACAAAGAGCCGGCATTGGCTACAGGATGATTTTCAGTGCCAAGCAAAATGAAAAATCCCCAATTTATTTCAATTTGCTCACCACTTCAGGCTGCTGGTGTGTCTGTGTGTGTGTGTAGATGCAGTTTTAGATGAAGTATTTACCCTGAGCCTGGACAGATTACACTCAGTCTAACAGACCTAAGGCTGTAATTAAACCCACTGAGAAATCAGGCCAAACTCCACACCGGCCTGTATTTCCCAGAGACAGGCTGAAACGTCAGCTTTTTAAAGGCCATAATAAGCGCATAAGAAGCTCTCAAACTCTAATCAAGCAAAATAGTCAATTATTCCTTCCGATTTTTTTTTTCCACACAAAATAAATTATTTTCCAATTTACAGAAAGGACCTCAAGGTATGTTTTTGGATGCTTTTAATATCAGTTAAGGATTTGGATGTGTTCTTAATGGACTGCATTGCTGTTTGTGGAGTAGCTTTACAATGTAAATGTGTGTGATGGACATTTGGTGTTGAAAGCAATGTGGAAAAAGAGCTGAACTTGACATAATGATCAGTGAATGATTGGATTTTTGCTATAAGCAGTTAAGCAGTGTTAGTGATAGGCAGCACATAAACAAATAATAGTCATTTATTTTATGATGATGATGATGATGATGATGAGGATGATGAGAATATATTAGCATATAGAATAGGTTCTGAAAGATCATATAACAAAACTAGAAGAGTATTGGTCCTTGAAAGAAGTTAAAATATGATCAGATGAAAAAATTATAATAAAATTATAATGAAGTTTTAATTAGTTTTTATGTTTTATATTCGATATATTGTAGATATATACATATAGAGTTGAAGGCAAACTTATTAGCCCTCATTAGAACTTTTCTTTTTTCCCAGAATACATGCATCACAGTACCAACACTTAAAACAACATTGAGAAACATTAGCACATATCTTACTGAGACAAACTGGTGGTAAATAAGTTCTGAAAAAAATAATACATTTTGCTTGTGGTTTGATATTGTGGCACCTTTAAAAAATATGCCAGAAAAGATTGAAAGCCATTCTTCTTCACTACAATTTGTTCCACAATCTTTTTCCCATATAGCTTTCAAGGAGGTAAGGGGAGATCATTAGGAGTTTTCATTTAAGCCTAAAAATTACTTTAACATTTTTAAAAATTGCTTTTAATCCAGCCAAACAAAAAATAATAATAATTATGTGTAATAATAATTATATATAGTTTTTATTATATAATAAAATATTTTCAAATAATAAAAGCTAATAATAATTAGGGATATAATAAAAAAATATAATAGAAAAAATAATAAACAGCAATAATTAGCAATTGCTATATTTTATTTGTTATTATTTTTATTATTATTATTTATTTATTTATTTGACTTTTAATTATTATTATTTAGTTTATTGTATTAATATTTATAATAAAATAAAACATCACTTGGAAAAGTAAAAAAACTAGGGTCAATCACAAAAAATGTTGTATAGACCATTTTGAGGGATGTAAACAATAACAATGGTCCTAACCTATTCCCTGTATTACATTTTTAATTTTCAAAGCTTCCAAGAAGCCAAAAATGTCCACATATTAATAATTAATGTTATGACAGCCATTTTAACATTAAGATGTGATTAAATTGTCTCCTACAGTGCTGAAATAGTTTGGCAACAAGCAGGAAATGTTCTTGAGCCAGTACCATCGCCACATTGAAATGGTCTATATACAGTATTTTACAATATCACTATTTATACTGTGCTTTGAAAATAATTATAAACATTTCATGTAAACATGATGACATTTAAAATAAAATAAAAAGTAATAAACAGTCAAATTTGAACAGGAATTTAGAGTTCACTGGTCCTATAAATATAAAAATGAGTTGAAATGTTTGTGTGATTCAAATTTTAATTAGGTTTTCCATCAAATTTAGCAGAAGTGCACGTTGTGATCTTTATACCACGTTTAAGTGTTTGTTTATTTATTGAGCTGTGTGCAAATATGCAGTAGAGTTTTGAAAATATTGTACCTTATATACCACCTTCTCTTGCATAGATTCTGCTTATGTTTATATAGAAAACAAAGCACACATGTAACTCTATAATAATCATAACCCATGCAAAAATTAATTATGTTGTGCGAAAGTTCATGCTATATATTTTTAAATGCCTCCATGCTTTTATTTTAATAAAGCCCAGTGTTTTAACGAAAGCCTTGGTTGCGCAGCTGTTGTGTTGAGTTAAAAATAGTGGCTTGTCGTGTTCTGCGATGGAGCCTCAGCAGGCTTTATGAACTGTCTAATTACGTTGGTAGCAGTTGACGTTGAGTCAAGTGCCTTATTTCTCCAGATGCTTTAGGGGGACAAGTATTTTGAAGCTGGATGATAAATCTGTGTTACCCACGGCCCAAGAGTTGTACCAAAGTCAAAAATAAAAATAATTAATTGAAGCGGAGTTAATTTTTTCAATATGTAAAAGCTGTGCATCACTCCAAACCACCAGGAGGCGCTCTTGCTGTCAAAGATGATATAACGACTACAGCTGTGCTTTTTTGTTTCCAATTTTTTTTTTACTTCTAACAAATATGACGACCGATGTTCTGTGCCTTTCTCAATTATATGTATACAAGCTGTTTGTTATTTAGTTCTTATTTTTACACTTTTAATTGTGTAACTTATATGCCTGCACAATCCATCTCTGCTGTAACAAAACACACCTACGGTGGCTGAGAGAGCTTAACGTGCTGCAATTTAAGAAAACACATGCAATTACAAAAAACGCAGCTTTTTAGGCTAATAAATACTTAAGACACAGGAATCAGGATGTTAAAATAAAAAAACTAAAAACTGACCTTTTAAAGATCACCTACAACTTCACTGAGCAATAGTAACGACACAGCAATATCCATCACGTTTTTGGGTCCACTTGAAACATTTGCGTTGTGTTTGATTTTTTTGCATGTGTTGTGAGAAATTGCAGCAGGTTTTATTCATTTGTTTCCATTGTAAGAAAATGCAGCACGTTTTTTTAATGTGTATGTGTTGTGATGAACATGTGCTGTCAGATCGTTGAAGATCGTTTCTTAATTTGCTGACGTTTTTTTTTTTGTAATTGCACGTGTTTTCTTATATTGCAGCATGTTAAGCTTTCTCGGCTACCGTACACACCACACAATGAAGTCAAACTTTGATTTAGGTGTCAGTTGTCAATTTCATTCAATGCATTCGATTGGAAAATGTGGTTATAAATGTGGTATAACTTATTCATTCATTTTCCTTTGGCTAAGTCCCTTTATTAGTCTGAGGTCGCCACATCGGAATGAACCATCAACTTATCCAGCATATGTTTTACACAGCAGATGACCTTCCGGCTGCAACCCAGTACTGGGAAACATCCATACACACTCATATACACACACATACACTATTGCCAATTTACCTGTTCACACAGAAATGCCCACTGACCCAGCCGGTCAGACCAAACCAGCAACCTTCTTGCTGTGAGGCGACAGTGCTAACCACTGAGCCACCATGCCGCCTTTCCTATAACTAACTAATGCAAAAGGCATTACTTTTGTGAACTGTCAGCTATCAAAATCCCATTGTTTTCACTTTTACATTTTCTCGACCTTCTAATATCTTGATGCCATTTTTTTAAGTGGAAAAAATGTAGCCAATATTGTTACTTATACTTTTTATGAAAAGTTGTGTCTTAAAGTCTTTTATTGTTAATCACACAACAAATGAGACACCCATTCTCTGCTCTTTACTAAACCAGAGTAACTTCAATAAGTATCAGTTTATTTCATTCATACTGTTTAAAAAATATCTTGATTCAATTTCTGTATATTAGGGTCATTTATTTGATCATATTTATCATATCATTTGTAGATTTCTTTTTATCATTGACTGTTTCAATTCTGTTTGTTGTCTTAAAGGGGTGGTCCACTATGATATCATATTTTAAAGTTTAGTTGATGTGTAATATAGCTGTGTGAACATAAACAACACCTCTGAATGTAATAAGTTCAATGCAAAGGGAGACATCGGTTTTTACAGAGTTAGCTTAGCAAAGCCTACAGCGAAGAAAGTTTTTGGGACTACAAAAAAATATATCCGGGTTAATGAGATCACAAGGGCTTCAGGTTATGTGCATTCACCATGTACATACACCTTGCGCAACAATGGGGTGTGGCCAGAGTGTGCTGTAATGTTATAGCAGATAAAGCTAAAATGCTGCCCAAACGCTGCTTTTTCCACAGAACTTCTTCTGTTTCTGTATTTGGGCTTCCAAAGGACACAACACAAAGAGAGAAGTGCTTACAGTTAAATTTTTATTATGTTCCAGAGAATTATAAAAAAAAGATATAGCTAGCATTTGACAAAGGATAGCTTCCAGAATCTCTCCCAGTTGACACTTGTGACACTTTTCCTGGTGACATGGAGCTGATCCACGAATCACAGCACTTTATGTTAGCTGACCAATCAGAGCCTCTTGAGGGCGAGACTTTCGGAGGAATTAGGAAATATGACAGTGAGTTTTCATATTAACTGAGTAGCTGTATATAATCAAAGTAAGATATATGAAAAATGAATGTGATTTTTTACAAATGAAGCATGAGCACACATTGCTTTGCATTGCAAGTTTAAACATAAATAAATGAATTAGGTGAGTTTCCATCAAGTTTGTTTAAAAAAGAAAATATAATTAGAAACGGACTGTTAGTATAATGTATGTTGGTATAATTTTTTTAGTATGTCAGAATTTGTTCTGCAAATGTATTTAAACTATTCACTTTACCTCCTTTTTGCACAAATATCAAGCCAGTGTGAAAATTTGTTTGCATTCATTTATTTTTTTCTTTCGAAATTTAGTACTTCCATCCCTCAATTCTTTTGCAATACTTCAAAATCCCATCAAAAAAGGGTGATGGAAAGGTTTCATCATCAACTTTTTGCTGGGGGGCTCTGAAAGTCCAGGACTAGCTCTTGAGAGCAGCATACAGTAATGTGTTAATGCTGAATGTGTGTTTTAGTTAATGTACCGTTTTGTGTTAATATGTGATGTGTTATAGGTGTATGCTAATGTCTCTCTGATGCCCATACTTGAATGTTTACCTCAGCATGACCCTCGATTGATTAAGATGTTTATCTAATAAACTGGAAAGACATTCGAGTGTCATTAGAGATATAAGATAATTTTCTGTGTTCAGATGTCAGACAGTACGGCTGTGCACTTTAATAATAATTTACAGTTGTATTGTAAGAGTCCCTTTGAAATCAAAATATTTGTGTTTTCGTGTGTCAATGTGTAGTATCAATATGTTAATCTTAAAGTCACCTACACTCTCAGAAATAAAGGTACACGAGCTGTCAGTGGGCTGGTACCTTTTCAAAAGGTACACATTTGTACTTAAAGGGTATATTTTAGTACTTCAAAACTGTATATTGATACCTTAACATTTTAAGAGGAACACTTTTGTACTTTAAAGGTACTAATATGTACCCTTGAGGTATTAATATGGACATTTTAGGTACAAAATTTTACTTTTTGAAAAGGTACCATCCCAGTGACAGCTCGCGTACCTTTATTTCTGAGAGTGTAAGCTGGTGAGCTTCAAAACAGTGAAACATCTCACGTTTAGAACATCTAAACATACGAAGCGTGCCATTTCGCACTTCAGACAATAAGAATAAGAGAAAAAATAATTTTTTGTTGAATCAAATAGGAATAAACATGTTATAAAACATGTTATTTCTGTTACTAGTGTAGGTTAAATTGATGTACTAAAATAACCAATAAATGCACAACAAAAACTCATACATGCAAAACTCAAACATACACGCACTAATTGCTATGTTTGTTCATCAGCACGTACTGCATGGATTTCTCTCTGCAGAATGTGAAATAGCACCTGAAACAGTCTATTTGAAAGCACTGTGCTAAATTATTTTGGATGGGAGCTTCAAAGTCTTTAGGAATGTAGGCGATCTGGGAATGCTAAATGCACTATTTATTTTCCACTTAAAAATAGAAAGCTGCCATACGTGCCACAGAGGAGCAGATGGAACCTGACAATTAACAATCGAAAAATACACATTCACTTGCAAAGACTACAAGTTTATTAATACCATCTCATACATACAAAGCCTTGCCCATTGTGTACAGTATGTAACATATATTGTACAGATTTTTAAAGTGGCATCAAAAGCTTTGTTTAAAGCGTAATTATGAGTTGATCAAACATAAAGTGAATTAAATGGGGTTTTGATAGATGACAGTTCACCAGAAATGGCTTTTGCATTGGTTAGTTATACACTGTAAAAAGAAATCCTGGTTGCCTTAATTTTTTAAGCTGAATCCAGCCCATTGAACTTATATTATGTTAAACTGACTTAAACAGCTTATTTAACTTATTAAATTAAGTTAGAACATGATTGACTTAGTTTAATAAGTTACAATGACCTAAAAGCTTATGCTGTCAGGACTAATTGATCATATATAATTTTTTACAGTGTAGAAACTAGCCTCCAGGTGAGTCCCCTAAGAACTAACTTTTCCCATTAGTTGGACTAGGAACTCTGATGTGACGTACTGTATGCCAACAGCAACATCAAGTTCAGCATTAAACAAAATAAACAATTTGATGATAAAGGACCCCATGGCTATGTATACCACTGAAGACTTTCCTATACCTCTTGCTAATTGGCTTTAATTTCCACCTGTTGTCTATTCCATTTGCACACCAGCATGTCAAAAATATTATGACAAAAAGTCAGCGCAAAAATATTATTATGTTCCCTTAACTTATTTTAATAAGTTAATCAGGTTTTAACTTTTTTTTAAGTTATACAAAGTTGGACTTAATATTTTAGTCAGTTTGATTGATATTAGTGGAGATGACTAGAAAAGTTAGTTTGATTCAACTCAAAAATGTAAGGCAGCTATATTTTTTTACAGCGCACTGATTTTCGTCCAAATGAATTAAATCTGATTGCAGATCTGTTTATATGTACTCTAAAAACAATAATCTTATTCAAATATCCATTTATGCATATTATATGTTTATCCATTGTAGTAAAGTTCGTTCTTGTTGTGGTAAGAAGAAGACAAGGTCGCCTATTCAGGTAGGGAAAATGCTTTTATTTTATATAATCACACAACACTTTGGGGTGTATGTGTGTTTGTGTTGGTGTTCTCTCCTCCCCCGGCTGCTCCTTCTCCTCTCCTTAAGAAGGGTGTCTCTCTGGCCCAATCACTAGAATAAACAGGTGTTATTTATTATTTCTGATTGGCCTGCTGATTACCCACCGGGCTCCAAGCATGCTTTCCCCCCTCATTGAGTGTTCAATCATGCTTACCTCTTCACATACCCCCACCGCCAACCTCAATAAGGAACAAAACGCCTATAATATCCTGCCAGTCCTAAAAACTGTCTCACCTCCTTTTTGGTCTTAGGTCTCGGACAGGTTGCAATAGCTGCAGTCTTATTAATTTGGGGCTGCACCTGCCCGTGACCTAAATGGAAGCCCAGATACCTTACCTCAACTCGCCCAACTGCGCACTTCTCAGGTTGGCCGTGAGCCCGGCCCATCTCATCGCTGACAATACCGCCCTCAGATGTTGCATATGCAGAGTGAGGGCCGAGTATTTTGTCCATCAGATGCTGAAACGTAGCCGGTGCCCCGAACAGCCCGAACGGAAGTGTCACAATTTGGTGTAATCCAAACGGTGTCATGAAGGCTGTTTTTTTGTGGGATATTAGAGTTAAGGGGATCTGCCACTATCCCTTTGTCAAATCCAATGTCAAGGAATATCGAGCAGCACCTAACCGGTCGAGCAACTCGTCAATACTCGGCATTTGATATGCGTCGAATTTCGACACAGCATTTACTTTTTGGTAATCCACACAGAACTGGACTGAGCCGTCAGTCTTGGGTACCAAGACAATCGGGCTGGCCCAGTCGCTGTGGGATTCTTCTACTACACCCAATTTCAGCATATTACCCAATTCTTCCTGAATCACTTTTTTCTTGTGTTCAGGTAGGCGATACGGCCGGGTCCTAACGACCACGCCCGGTTCAGTCTCAATATGGTGCTGAATTAAGTTAGTACGACCAGGCATGGGGTGAAAACACGTTAGAAAATTCACGCTGAAGGTGCCGGACATCGATGAGCTGGCTCCCTGAGAGATGGTCACCCCCGGTGATCAGAGTGCCCGGCCGCTGTCGGCCAGTGCTCTCTGGCCCCAGGTCATCCTCGTTGGTAACGAGCGTAGCCAGCATCACCTCCTCCGGCTCCCTCCACTGCTTTAGCAGATTAATGTGGTATGTCTGACGTGAATCAGCCTTGTCCGAACGTACCACCTCATAAACGAGATCGCTGACTTGTTGTAGAAAGAAGAAGACAGGGTTGGCGATTCAGGTAGGAAAAATGCTTTTATTTTATATAATCACACAACACGTGCACCAACACCTGCTGATTACCCGCTGGGCTCTGAGCATGCTCTCCCCCCTCATTGGGTGTTTGATCATGCTTACCTCTCCACATCCATATTATGTGTTTCTTGAAGAATCTACATTAACTTACTGGCAGCAGTTCGCAAGTAAAATCTGTAAATCAATTATAGAAAAATACTGTATTTATATTTAAAACACCATTTATCTTGCTGTACATGTATTGACAGTATTTTATATATTTACTGTAAAATACAGTAATTTTCACAATGCAACTTTAAAATACAGTAACATACTGCATAAGGGGCCGATCACAACGAACACGCTTTTATGTTACATAAACCATTTTTGTAAATTTTTTTATATTAATGTTGCTGTTGATATTATTATCATTTAAAAATGTAATAATATTGTGATATTCAATATTTGTGAGTCATAAAGCACCAGATAACTCAAAACAGTGACCACTAGTCTCTCCTCCATCTTCAAAAATCTCTGTAGTTTTCTTGACAACATAAACACTGCAGGCACCTCAGTAGAAAGGCGCAACTGACGTAACGCACTTTTCCGCTCAGAGTTGATTTCTTCAACTGCAAGCACATGGCACGCAAAGGTTAAAAAAGTGAGGTGCGCACACTCTCAAAAATAAAGGTACGCAAGTTGTCACTGGGGTGGTAACTTTTCAATAGAGTGGGGGAACTATGACGTCAATTTGTATGCAAAAACCCGGAAGCGAGTTAGCATTTTAGCAGTTCCGGTTCCCTCGTCCCAAAGTCAATGGGTTTTTTCAATTGGATTTTAGTTAAAGCGTTTAAATAAGGTCTGTGGCTAACACAAACTCTAAATACTTTCATGTTTTGTTCTACGACATAAAACACATCGATTAAATCCCACTCTTGATTTTTTTAATCGGTTGCGCTTCTTTAAAAAGATGGTTGCTATCAAGTTACTAAACAGGACTACAGACGGTGTCGGAGACATTATACGTCATCAAGCTGAACCGGTCTGGAGCGCAGCCCACTTGCGTTGGGCATTTGGATTTGTCTGTTATTTAAGTATTTTCATGAATAGTATTTTATAGTTTGTAGTATTTTTCTAATTGAGATTTCATATTGTGTGTAGATAATGCCTTCACTTGTAAAGACTGTCAAGACAGATAAATTTGTTGATCATTTATTTTAATTAGCCTGTCTCTTTCCTGCTGTCAGTAATGCAAACGTGTAAATAAATGTGTAATACACATTAACTGTCTTTTTAACGTGATCCATAGATTTTTCGTCGTTTTTTTTTTTTTTCATTTGAACACATTTAACTCTGTCATAAATGCAATATTTACACTCCTCCTTAAAAATTATCGCATATGTGACTGTATGGGCTGCTTTTCGTTGTACTCTGTGACAAAAAATAATATTGAATGTTGTTCTGTGTCCATGATGGAACTTGCAGGCATATAACATTAGACTTGTCCCTCACGTCTCCGTAAAGCAAAACAAAATTTATTTCCCCCGTAAAAACTATCCAAAAGGCACCAGGTCTAGGTGCTTTTGCATATTTATTTGTTTATAATATATAGCATGGATTATAATATAATAAACCAAGAGCCTAAATCATTTTCATGGATCATGCTTGAAGTGTCTGTAGCAGGGTGGTGCTGACGTCACAGGTGAGCACCCCTAAGGCGATAGTCCGTTTATAGCCTAATGTTAGCTTTTCAGTTCTTGCATTTTCAAGATCCAAAAGTGCTAAAAGTTGTATTTTCGTGTGAGGATTATCCGGCTGGACAAAACGTGTAAGTGTAATGGACTGTGTTTGAACACAGAGCTTAGTATTTGCAATTTTCGAAAATCCTATATGGAATTTATCGAGGGAACCAGTTTTATGCTAGCAGCCGATTCGCCTACAAGGTGACGTCATAGTTCCTCCACTCTATCGGTACACCTTTGTACTTAAAGGGTCCATATTGGTACCTCAAAAGTATATATTAGTACCTAAAAATTTTAGGAGGAACACATTTGTACTTTTTAGGTACTAATATGTACCCTTGAGGTAATAATATGGACCTTTTAGGTAAAAATGTTTACCTTTTGAAAAAGTACCACCCCAGTGACAGCTCGCGTACCTTTATCTCTGAGAGTTCAGAGTGCATACGCATTGTTCGCGGCTGTTAGTAAATCATTCAACAAAGGCGCCTCTCAACGCAAAAAGCACGTTCGGTGTGATCGGCCCCTAACTGTGCTACTGAAAAAACTGTTCATATTAGAGTTAAATACATTCATATGTTTTATGTACATTCCAATCAAAATCTTTACATTTAAGAAAGTTTAGGTTCAACAGATTTTTTTTATGTTTTTGTATTTATGTGAAAAATATGAATAATACTATATGATAAATTAATTATTTTTTATTTTCTATTTTAACAATCTAGGCGCAAAGTCTAAAGTGCATAGTGCAAAATATGCAAAAGGCAAAAGGGCATGTCTGAATCCACTTTTGCTATTTTAAGAACAGAAATATTTGGTTTGTGCTGCGGCGCATGGTCTAAAAGGGTTGTGCTTATTCTCTTAATGAGTTATGAGTAGGCCCACACGTAATCTGCGTGCGCAGATTTTTAGCCCATCATTAATTCTGTTTATTTACTTCAGTAAATGTGTGTAAATCTATATTTATTCAGTTTTTAAATAAATTACAATAATATTATTGACTAATATGAAAATGTTAATCTGATTTATGTACAATGCCGTTTGTACAGTAATATTTGCTGTCTTTTAGTAGATATATTATATGAGAGGCTTGAATCTAATTGGATTTGCATTTTAAACATTAAATAAAAGTTTAAAAGATATTATTTTTAATTTCACATATTAAGGTTTTAGTTATGATACTCCCAAAATAATTCCATAATTCCATAATTTGGAGTTTTACCAAAATTCTCTGCAGAAATGGCAAAAAACGTCTGCAGATTCCGTCTGGCCCTGGTAATGAGTGTGTTTTGAGCATAACATGCATTTAACCAATTAGAGTCTCATCTTCCATTTCCTTTGAGAATCAGTTGCGTCGCGCCATAGTGCATTTGCTATGTACATGGCAGACTTTGTAAATGGTAAAACTGAACGCTTTACTGGCAAGAAAATAGTTAAACAAACTATTTGCGTGAGGATAAGGAATGAGCCTCCTCTATTTGGCTATATTTGTAAAGATATTTGTGTATTGCTGTACATTCTTTGTGTATTAAGCAATGTGTACGCAATTGGACCTGCATAGACGCATAACTAACGCGCTCTGTTTTGGACTTTTGACCAGCTTTTAGTTGGTCAATGGCACAGTCTATTTCAGTTCCTAAGAATAGCAACACGCCAACAATGCGCCTTAACAAACCTCCATTATAGACAAGCACACCCATGAGTCCACAAAGTGGTGCAAATGGATTTGCTATTTAAACAACGTGGTACAAAACGTGAAAATTACAGTCGTACTGGTCTGAAAATACATCAAATCGCGCCAAACACGTCTTGCTCCTTATTGCGCCAGGTGTATGATAGGGTCCTGTATGTTTTTCTACGTTTCATTACTTTAATTCTACTTAGTAATATTTTCCATCTACTTAATATTCTTTTACTGTAAGTATATAATTTATAGAGCAAATTTAAACTTATTTAAAAAAATTTAAATACAGTGCTTCATTAAGCAGCCTAATGAAAAATGCTGTACAGCCAGTGGTTTTACATTTAAGCGTTTACATAGTCATTTTGTGCTGTTAGATCAGATTAGAAAAGGAATAAATCACCCCTTTCGAATTTTGTTCGGATCGAGCTTAATCAGATTGATTTACATGAACATTTTTAGTCTGATTTAACCATCAATCCCATTACAAATAGATTATTTTGCTGCATGTACTCGTAGCCCATGATTAAACTATTGTGCTGGGTTACACCCTGCTCTGAAGTATTAATTAGCTTAGTTCCCCCAAAATGACACTCCTATAACCAAAATTGCTCCCAGTTTCTGTGGTGTGAACATGCCAATAAGCAGGTAGCTCCACAGCTAGTTCTGGGAATGATGAAAAAGTTCCTCTGTTTTAAAATTGTTTCATTTATAAGAATGGCTCACAGAGAGCCAAAGTTCTCTTGGATTTCATTAAAATATGTTTGCTTGTGTTATTAAGATGATCAGGGATTACATGAGGTGAGTAAATGTTGACATTGTTTTTATTTTGGGGTGATCTAACCCCTTGGCTCATTTCAGAAGTCCTGCTATGGTTCTGAGCTCTTAAAGTAAAAAAAAAAACATTTGAGACTAGACTAAAGGGTGTTTGAATGTATCAAACGGTTATTGTAGCGAAGCGCCAGGTGATGTTTTTATATGACTTCCTCTACTGTTTCTCTTGATGTGCTGTTGAATTTGCCCCTCGCTGCTGAACTGAGACCAATTTTATCGTTGCTCTAGCAATGGTTGTATTTAATTAATGGCTGAAGGAATACAGCACCAGTAAAAGACCCACACAGGGGTTAATTGAAGTTCCTCTTGGTTTCTCTGGGGAGAGAGAGAGAGTTTGACTACAGCTTCTCCCGATCAGGCCAGAGCTGCATCTTTGTCCTCTGCAGAAATCCTTTGTTTATCTTTCATTACAGTGACTTCATTTTCCTTTCTGCTTTTCATCATTTTAACTGCGGCTCCAGAGGATGGACGGCCCTGGAAATGAGAAGGAATGAACCGAGAGCGAGAAATCTAATAGGACGGGGAGATTTTCACCCCGCAGTCAGATTAGGCGGCATCGATGTTCGTAAATAGTACATCGTGTCCTTGTCTAGTGCTGAGTCAGGTTGGTCAGGTACACCTGTTTTTATGAGGAAAAAAAATACATATTTGCGGTGAACCAGAGGGAACATGTGCATGTACTACATTGTAAAATAAGAAATGCTGGGTTTCACACAATTCCTTCATGTTGTCCCAACATAAATCAAGTTAAATTAAATGGTTTAATACATTTGGATTGAACATAAAACAATTAAAATGTCCAAAGAAACCTCAGTAATTGTGTTGTTTCAGCTTATTTGAAATAAGTAGTTTAATCAAGCAGCAAAAAACTTTTACTGTAATTTACCCAAAATCATCTCACTTAAGATCAACAAAATATATATTACAAATAATTTTTGTTTGCTGAACAGAATACATGATATAAAATGACTCATAATCCAATTAAACTGACTGAACTGCTTACAGCATCCACCAATAGTGCATTTTTATGTTTTAAATGCAAATCTTTAGATTACAAAAACTTTTTTCATAATGCTAAAAAAACATACTTAGTCTCAAAATTTACTATCAGCGTGCTGGGAACCAAAAACTTGTACCTAGTTTTTCGCAGTGTTATACTAATGTTAAATTAGCTTATTCATAAGCTTTAATAGTAATAACCAGTGTTGGGCAAGAATGCGTTGCTAGTAACGACATTATTTTGACAGTAACTAATACTGTAACTCATTACTTTTAAAATATAGTAACTCTGTTATCATTACAGTATGATGTAGTGTTTGTCCGTTACTTGGTGAATTAATAAATTTTGGCTGTAGGCTAGCCCACATCTTCCTGTTTACAGCTGCGACGCATTGAGGGATTGGTTGATGCCAACCAACCACCGTAAAGAAGATGAGTTGTATATGAGGCGCCAGACTGAACAAAAGTCAAGCGAAAGCAAAAACCGAAAGCGCAGAAGAGAGACCGGGTGCATGCAAGAGAGGCCAAGTGTGCTCGTGAAAGAGACTGAATGTGCAGTAAGGAGACCGAGTGGGTGTGCGTGAGAGAGACAGAGAGACTATTTAAGTTATTATTATTAATTACTATTACTAATACTACTATGTTTGTTGTTTCAAATAAATAAGCACACATTTGTTATCTGTATAAAAAAATTGATGAGTTTAGTAGACACAGTGACACATTTCTGTTATATTTCAGAACATGTTATTTAAACATATAGCGTTGTATTGCTCAGAAAAATGCTGTGAGTAATTTTTTTATTGTCAAACATAAGGGAGACGCAGTGGCGCAGTAGTAGTGCTGTCGCCTCACAGCAAGAAGGTCATTGGTTCGAGCCTTGGCTGGGTCAGTTGGCGTTTCTGTGTGGAGTTTGCATGTTCTCCCTACGTTCGCGTGGGTTTCCTCTGGGTGCTCCGGTTTCCCCCACAGTCCAAAGACATGCGGTACAGGTAAATTGGGTAGGCTAAATTGTCCGTAGTGTATGAGTGTGAATATGTGTGCATGGATGTTTCCCAGAGATGAGTTGTGGCTGGAAGGGCATCCGCTGTGTAAAAAAAAATGCTGGATAAGTTTGCGGTTCATGCCGCTGTTCATGCCCCCTTTTTAATAAAGGGACTAAGCCGAAAAGAAAATGAATGAATGAATGTATACAACAGCAGATTTTGCACTTTAAATATACATTGCTTACATACACATCATACATAAGTTGTTGACATATCACATTTAATTTGTGGTTTGTTTGAAAATTGGAGCAGCTGTTATGTTTTTGTTTTGTTAATGCATAAAATGTATGGTTGTCTATAATAGAAGTTTTTTTTTTTTTGCTTTCACCAAATTGATTCTGAAATTCAGATTACTTTCATTTATTTATTTCATAAAAGTTTTGTGTTTGTTGTATATTGTCGCTTTTTTCATACCCAAGCTGTCAAGTAACATGTTTAAGGGTTAAACACACATTTTTATGACGTGAAGTAACTTTAGTTTTTGCTTTTTTGTTTGTGAATATATTATTTAGCTGGTTTATCACCTTGTGATTTTTATTATTTATTTTTTTTTTGTGCTGCTGGTCTGACTTTAATTCATTTTTAACAATAACTTTTTATTCAAATCTGTCTTGTGTTTTAGTTGTGAAAATGCAAATTAATAAAACTGTGAAGCTGATCAACAGTGTATTCACTATGCAGCACTGAAGTGAAGTTATAAGGGCATTAATGGGAGCATTAATGTCTTTGTCTTTGGAAAAGTAACTCAAAAATTACTTCTAACAGTAACTCTTTACATTTTGGTGTAAGTTATCCATAAAGTAATTGAGTTACTTTTTGGATGAAGTAACTGTAACTAGTTACTATTTTCAGTAACAAGCACAACACAATAGCATAACTATTTTGCTAAAAGCAAAAATTCTCCAGCTTGCTCTAAAATTTATATTATAGTACATATTTCAGCATTTACTCCCCCCACATAGCGTAAAGCATGCTTGATCTAGTAATGTCTGCCTATAGTTTTATCAATGATATGCTAATTCTAAGACATTACACACAATTCCATTAAACGCATGTAACTGCTTTCATTTATAGCTAACATTTAAGCAATTAATTATGTCTGTTTCAACAATGCTCAATCCAATGAGAATGTTTAAACGTTAGACATTAAACTCTCTGCAATGATTAAAGCTAACATTTAGCATTTGTTAAAAAATAAAACACTAACTAGTCTCCAGCTTATCTGATCTTCTTCCCAATTTTAACAATGACATGCTAATGTTATTGTAAGTCTACAGCAAATCCTAAGCAATTAGCACTCGTTAGCATATTAAATGGCATTTTGATAAAAGTTAAACACATACAAATCTCTAGCTAATTTGTGTTAAAGAAACTTTTTTAAATGCTTACTTCAACATTTACTCTCCCCACATAATGTAAAGCATGTTGAGAACTAAAAACTGCTCAGTTTTAGCAATGACACCAAATGCTAATGTCAAAATGCTAAACTGATTGAGTTGTTTACAGTTTGTAGCATTCATTAGTGCATCTTATCATGTTAAATGTACGTTTTTAAAAATTAAAGGTGCAGTAGGTGATCTGCCAAAGTGCTATCCTGTAGCATAATATCTTTGAAAACACAGTCCCACCTCTGCCGTCCAAAGCCACGCCTCCTGAAATTGTGAACGCCCACAATAAAGATGACTCTAGACAACCCACTAGATCATGTCATTCGCCAGTTTGAAATTATAGCACTTCATAATACTACAATTCCGAACGAAAAACTGTATTATATCTAGCACGTTTTCAGTTGTGTAGCAAGCAAAACTTGTCATAATGTGCAATATTTCATGCATGCAAGGATTGCTGGTCTCACACGCTTTGTCCTAAAGCCACTATGCTTAGTGATTGGCCAACAGGGTGCAGGAATTACACTTATTACTAAGCCATACTTACATGCTGTTTCAGACCATTAAGGTCAGACGTCTGAGGTTGTCAATGTAAAGCAGGCTAGGCAGAATAGTGCTATTTACTTATGTTTTGTTATTAGACTAAATTAAAATCTACATTATCAATGCTGTAAAAGGTCCCTTATGAAATTGAAAATAGTCACATCAATCTTTCGCTGGAAGATTTCAGTGGCTAAACACTTCTGTGCATATAACCCATTCATAAAACAACAAAATCTACATCAGCTTTTTTCAGTTTTAAAACATAACATTACCTGTCTAAAAGAAATACTTCAGCCATGCTGTCGTCCTTCCTCCAGCATGCAAAAGTAACTCCTATATTGATTCCGGATTTGTTTTTACTGCTGTCTCTCTTTCCTATGCACTTGAATGTACATGCATGTGCAAACGGCGGATCTCTCTGCGTGATCGGGTACACAGATGTACAAATCTACATTTGTTGACAGACAGTTTGGGATACTTATCAGTATTATGGGAATTGTTGAGTGAAGTGAAATATCCAGCTAAAGCTTAAATCTGAAAGTGGACAGTTTTTAAAACTACTGATTCATCTAAAAAAAGAATCGACTCATAGTGGTTTAAATAAATCGTCTTGATAACGAGTCTTTAGCCGTTGCGGCGTGATGTCAATACGAAACATAATGGTTGCGCGCAGACCCACAAAATTTAAACCTGCGGCCCCGCCCACTAACACTGCAGCAAAGACAAACAGATCCTGAAGTCATGAGTCATGAAGACGCTGTGCTTACCTGGATATTATTGAAAGTGTGAGGGAAAGAAGTGCTTCAGCATCTACATGCTTACAATAAACTTTCAGTACACAGCTCATGGATTAGTTTCTTCCTCTATTGAGAAGTTCATTCCAGTGCATTCATGTGAGAGTATGTATGCTGTGGGAGCGAGTTCAAGCCAAACAGTGAGAACAGCGCCTACTAGGGTCACAGAATAGGATAGTTACATAATTTGATGTAACGCGTGCAAAATAAGGTCAAATTATTTGGTACAAGTCAAACAAAGGCACACTGTACTTCGGGCTGCTGCACAGCACTGGAAAGGAGATAGGAGCCTGCAAAGATAGTGATTGTTGGGCAAAGCAGAGTACAGGTAAGCCCTGAGAACATAACATTTCATGCAAGAGGTGCCACAGCAATGGTTGCAAATAGAAATGATCTACAGCTGAGAAGGGAGAAAAGCTGCAAAATGAAAGATAATTAATGAAATCAGACCTGGCCCATGACACATTTCATAAGTGTAAGTAAATAGCTGCCTCCTTGTTTTTTTTTCTAGCTTGTAAAGTATGTATTTAATTGTGTTGTTACTTGTAACCGCTTGCACTGTATCAGGTTGACCCTATATTCCCATATCTCTTCTAATGCCACATTGAAAACGTGACGCGTGCTGCTTTGTTTACGGATTTAAATGAGTTTCTGATGTTTAACTGCACTGTTTTCGGCGCTGAGGTGTCTGAATAACACTGTTGAGAACCGGGTACTGTTTACTATGGTGTAAGTTTACTTTGAAGTGTGTTTCGGGCGTCTGCTGCGATCGGATCCTATACCAATGTTGGCGACCCAGGAGCTTGATAAACCACGCTGGGCATTTTACTGTCTCGTGCTGAACATTGTTCATTGACAGGCTGTCATCGGTCCAATCAGCGCAGATTAGCTTCGCGCTAAGGAGGGGTTTGGGAACAAATGAATTGCTGAATGATTCATATGGAAGTTGCTAGGATAATTAGGTAAAAATAAATGCATATTATAAGACCATGAAAGTGTTTTTTGATCTTGCATGCATATTAGCCTGTTGTTGGAGACCCATAAAACGGAAATATGACCATTTTCAATGTATAATAGGGGCTCTTTAATGGGATGAACATTTATGCCTCATACAGAATATAAAGATACATATGAATACATTTAGATCATTTACTTTAATCATTACGATTGAAATGTGACGAGATTTTCAACCAGCACAACATAAAATGTTTCTGAAGACAATCACCTACTGCACCTTTAAACACACTTCTCATGTTTTTGTGTTCCTAAACTAGCTTCAGTCTCCCCTATTCTTTTATCCAAATTAAAAGTGCTTAGATATTACAGCAATAGTTAAAGAAATGTTATTGGCCAGTATTGACTCACTTTGTCACACTCTGCTTTTTTAAAATCTCATTTCAATATATTGAAAAAGCATGTGAAGCCACACATGTCCTTGGCAGATACAGAAATCTCAAACTGCTGACTGTAGACTTAATGTGTACATAATTATCTCAAGTCTGCAAGGCCCCAGCATTTCAAATAGTGTGCTCAAAAGTGTTGAATGCACAATATTAACACTGCTAAATGAAAAGATTATAAAACTGATTTGAGTATTGAATTCAGTATTCAGGCCACAGCAGATTTTAGGCACAAAAACAAACTTTCAACTGTACAGTAATACAGTATATCTATAAAGTAGATTAATTGTACCTATTTTGCATATGAAGTCTGCATAGTTGATATACACTGTAAAATGCGATAAGTTGAGTTAACTCAAACTGTTTGAGGAAACCGATTGTAGCAAATTGAGTTTTGAAACCAAATGCTTTGAGTACTGAAAACGTATATATATCGAATCATATAGACTTACAGTATACTATTTGAGTTCATATTACCAAACATTTACACTATTAGTAACTTAAACATTTTCAGTTCAGTTATCAAATCTGTATGAGTTCAGTTAATGTATTGAGTCCAAACAACTGTATAGCTACTCAAACTGTTTAAGGAAACCAATTGCGGCAAATGGTTTGTTGACTGAACACAAATGAATAAAGTTAGTCAACTTAAATGGTTTTACGCAATCAGTTTCCTCAAACTATTTGAGTAGCTATACAGTTGTTTGGACTTCATTTGTTCTATTACCTGAACACAAATAGATTTTAACATATAGCAAAAATGTACATGTAATAACAATAAATGACATAAAAATAAGGTATTTTAAGACTAATTAATTTAATTTAAATGAAGTTAATGTAAAACCCAACAGTCAACTTTATCGAATGAAATGAGTGTAGTTAACTCTAAATTTACTGAAGGTTAATTCTACTCATTTAAAAAGAGTTTTGAACTCAGTGTTGAAGGTATTGAGTTAATTAAACACCTAATTTCTTCAACTTAAATGGAGTTCACAGTACTCATATACTGTAGATTTGTAGTTTTTTTTTCTCAGATAGTTTGAGTTGCCTTAACTTATTGGGTTTTACAGTACTCAGTTGGTTTGAGTTCTTTTCATTTATTGGGTTTTACTGTGCTCAAATTGCTTTACTTATTCAAATAGATTAAGTTCACAGTACTCAATAGGATTCATTTTGAACTTAAATGGTTTGTTGCAATTGGTTTCCTCAAATGGTTTGAGTTGCCCTAACTTTGGGTTTTACAATCAAGTACAAAACAAGTTATCATCTATTAAACAACTGGTCTGTGGGTGTAGAGCAAATGTAATCAATCAACTGGTGTCAACCTTTTTCACAAATTTAAGGAGATAAAAAAGTCTGTTTTTTTGGAATAGTTCATGTGAAGGGCAAAAAAACAGAGTCTGTGCACTAACCAGGTTTTTAAAGGCATCACCACGTCATTTTTAAAAACATTTAAGCCATCTAGCACATAGACAGCGTTTCCTCTTCCTCTTTGACAGCAATGATGGCAACAGCTTCCTTTTTTTGACTGGTTGTCTCTGTAAATGCATTGAAACTATCTTTGTTAGTGAATATCTCTATATATGCACACAAAAAACACACAATCAAAACCATATATTTAAAAAGATGTTCATCCAAAATTCAATCATCATTTACTCACACTTGAATTGATCCAAACCAGTTTGTGTTTTTTATCTTCTGTTGGACAAAAGAATATATTCTGAAAAAAAAAACTGAAACTATTGACTTCCATGGTATTTGTCTTTTTTTACAGTGGAAGTCAATGGTTACCGGATTCAGACATTCTTTCTAAATATCTTCTTTTGTGTTCAACAGAAGACAGAAACTCATAAATGTTTGGAACCATTTGAGAGTGAGTGAATACTGAGTACATTTTACATAATTTGCTTTTGGTGACATACAAGTATATGTTTATGAAAATCCCCACTCAGTAAGATCCATTTAATCTGACTTGGCTTTTAGGTTCAGTGCTTTGTTGGAATTTAAAACGTTGTCAAGTACCAGAAAAGCATAATTTAGCACTAACATCTGTGGATCCCTTGAGAGGTGCACTGAAAACACAACACACAACACACACACACACACACACACACACACACTCACACACACACACACACACACACACACACACACACACACTAGGTCACACAATGATTTTAGTTTAGCTTTGAAGAGCCGTCAGGAAGCAGTACGCCGGTAGTCACAGTTCAACAATGCGTGATATGCATGACTAAGGGCCGATGTCAAGAATGCTAAGAACTAGCATGACTCAACTAAAAGATGCTCTCTGTGGAAAACATGAAAGAATTTGTCCAGGGGAGTATCACATAAGATGTGAAATGCACCAAAGCCTTTGATTTATATTGCAGCACTTAATTTGTGAAAATAAGATGAGCATTTAGAAATGTTAGCGGCATTAGCAGTAGTAATTAGCCATTTAGCAAAGGCTTTCATGCAAAGATTTTTAAGTTCATTTTGATGCTTACTTCCACTCACTGAAAGTGTTTTCCTTTTCTGACTATGTTTTGTTTTGTTTTGTTTTTTGGTCTGTTTGTTTCATCAAGGTAAATACCACAGAGAAAGCTAGCGCTAGCTGTTTGTCACTGTATGCGGTGACTCAGGGGAGAAAATGCCAGCTTCATTGTTTTATTCATGTGTCACTTTGGTTTTACTGCTTAAACTTAACAATGCTCTGTGAAGAAGGCTTTTTGGACAGGCTTTATGTCATCTGTGGTGCATTTTTTAAAGGAGGCTAGTTTGCTGTCATACCAATTGAAGCCTGAGGTAGCGCTCACACAAGCCGCATCCACAACAATGGTTTCAAGCCTTGCTGTAAAACTGACTTCGTTTGAAGTTTGTGTACTGCACTTTGACATCTGATCATGGTTAAAAGCTTTTTAGGAGTTCTCAACTGATAAAAATATTGGCATTGGCATGTACATGTACATGTACTGTACATTCTCAGAAATAAGCGAGCTGCCACTGGGGTGGTACCTTTTCAAAAGGTACATATTTGTACTTAAAGGGTCCAAATTGGTACCTCAAAAGTATATATTTGTGCCTAAAAATTTTAAGGGGAACACTTTTGTACTTTTTAGGTACGAATATGTGCTCTTGAGGTACTAATATGAACCTTTTAGGTACATTTTGAAAAGGTACCACCCCAGTGACAGCTTGTGTACCTTTATTTCTGAGAGTGTACAACGAAAGTTTCTATGCCAAATACATGTGATGCCTAATACTTAACTTTGTTTTCTTGTTTTGTATCTTTTGACATAAAAATATTTGTTTGGCTCTTTAATATCAGTCACAATTTTAATTTATCCCTGCATTTTTGTTTATATAATCAGACATTTTACCATGTTAATCTTAAAATTAATTTTTATATTGAGTTTAATCAAGCTATTGATGACAGAATTAACTCTAAATAGTATGTAAAATTTTTTTGCTAGTTCTATATTTTTCAGTCTGAATTCTAGTATTTATTAATATTTTAGTACCTTTTTTTAGTTTAGAATTTAATTCAGTTTATAGTTTATTTTTAAATAATAGATTTTAGCAATTATAATATGCACTTTTTGCCTTCAGTAGTATATTAAACAACACGTTTATCCAACATGATGTCAATTCGTATCTTTTTAATTTAGTGTCTTATTCGTATGAATTCTTTCAATCTCATTTGTACAATTTAGTACGATTGGCTCATTCCTCAATGACAGATGGGTTTAGGGGTGGGGTTGGGTGTCACGACTCTTTTTTAAAAACATTCATTTTCATATTCAAGAAACTGAACATTAATTCAAACACTCTTGTTGTATACTGAACATGTAAAAGACATGCGTATGACATCACCATTTTCAAAAAAAATCAGGTTTCAGTAGTTTCCACAGAGATTTCTATTACCATTTAAATTGTGCAAATTGAAATTGTGAATTAAAAACACACCCAGTGGTCCTTTTTTTTGTATAAAAACACCCTTATAATGAAAAAAGGTTTGCATCGATAACATTGTTTTATTAATGAAGTATGGAATTTAGTCTTAATATGATCATATCCCTTAGTCTATTTTGCATCTAGGCATATACATCATTTTATTAATGCTGTATGCCACTCTTAACCTGCATACTCAGACAGTCTCTAGTCAATCTAATATCTGTCACCATGACATTTGGAATGAAATAAAGCGAGAGTTAATAATAAGTTTTATTTGCATATTATTTTATATTATCATTAACCTATAAAAAAAATGTGGGTAGGACAATCGTCTCACAGCAAGAAGGTCACTAGTTCGAGCCTCGGCTAGGTCAGTTGGCATTTCTGTGTAAAGTTTGCATGTTCTCCCCGTGTTTGCGTGGGTTTCCTCTGGGTGATGAATTGGGAAAGCTAAAAAAGTAAAAAAAAACTGCTGAAAAACAGAAGAAAAGGCAGCATGTAATAAACATTCATTCAATGCATCCATGTGTACAAACTTTTTTAAATGCAATAATTCGTTTGACTGCACAATTAAAGATTATATACAGGCCTAGCTATGTGTTTAAATATGTTAATGTGAAAAAATAAGATAAAAATCAATAATAAAATAATACAATAATAAAAATCAGATACAAACACCCCCACACTTATACAAAATCCAGGAGAATATAAATAATGTACCCTGCCATGTAATCGCTGCCATGAAATCTCTCTTTTTTTGCAATAATCCAAGTCTTTACTGGCGTTTCGGCAAAACAAACAACTGTAACATTAACATCTATATGCACAGCAGTGGCGAATGTTCGTTAATGGTAAGTTCATTGACAGAACAAAAAATAAATGCAACACTTGTGACAAAACTAGCTGGTTATTATGGTGGAGCACTTTTTCCCCCTTACAAAAATAAATAAATAATAATGTAGACTGTGCGTCTCCGTCTGTTGTTTCGTGATGTCTGGAAGATATCCGCATGGGGAAAAAAACTATAGTAATTTATAATAAACATATTTTTGAACCACATAGTAAAGTGTATAATGTGTATAACCCTTTGTTATTGAATGTTACCGAATACTGTAGCATAGTAAACTTATAAACTGTAATAAATACTGTAACGTTAGTGTAAACTGTGGTGCATTGTGATTATAGCATAGAGAACTGAAGCCTGTTGAATACTTTGTTTATTACTACAGTTTTGTTGTACCACAGCAACAATATAATTATTACAACAGTTTAATTCAAGTAATTATCTATAGTATGCTTTCAAACACTTTAATATTTTTTTCTTATGTAACGTAATAGCTTATACATTTACCACCTCGATGACAGGCAAATATATTTTAGTTCAGTAGAAAACTCGACCCACTTCATGATATAAGGATCATGCCCAACATTTGTGGTTATTTTCTACTTGTATTTCATTTGAAATATGGTGTAAATCACAAAAAAATGGACTTTTCTCTATGTTTCCCATTCAGATTTTTACTTCCTGCCCTCCATCTGAATTTCGCGCATCACCAGAACCACGTGATTAAAACAACACAGGCTCATTCTGAAAACGTAGTCCTGTGGAAGTTTCTGGAGACCACAAATTATGTAACCTGAAGTATGGCTTTTCGCTCCTTTTCGCGCCTACCAGATGACCGCTCACCTCCGTGTGGAGGGTTTTCCCGCTGCAACCAGTTTGTCCCGTTAGCTTGTCATGTTACATTGGCGGACTTGAGATGCAGAGAGGAGTTGACCATGACGACGGGGGTAAGACAAAAACAGAATATAAAAAATAAAATGAACAAGAAAATAACAGGGTGAGAATGTGATAAAATCCGAAAATGTGGTAAAAATCAGACAAGGGCTTTTCTTTTTCTGGACAGCTTTTGTAAACCGTTGATTGGGTTCAAGGAAGTAAGTGGGTGGGTGGGTCAATTGATAAAATTGGTTGGGTTTAGGGAAGGAGGAGGGTGGGTCAGTCGATCAGACGGCCAGCCAGCCAGTCAGTCATTCATTCGGTCAGACAGACAGTCAGACAGACAGACAGACAGTCGACAGTAGCCTCTGGTCTACGCAAGAACAGCGAACGCGAACAGCACTCGCGAGAGAAATCTGAGATGTGAAAAAGCGCACACAGCGGCCTCTCACGGATTTGTGAAAACCAAAACTGCAAAAATACATACCTCCTGGGACGTATTTCGCGGTCTCCAGAAACGTCCACGGGACTACGTTTTCAGAATAAGCCTGGGTGGGATTGAAAACAACATATACCACAGCCAAACCATAATTATAGAAACAATACAATAAAGCATATAATTTAATGATACATTTTATTATTTAATACAATAAAACATATAATGGATACTTAAAGCGTTAGTCGTTAAAGATTTGCGCAAGTTTGAAACGTGCCTAGTTTTGTTTTCAAAAACGTGCACTTTTAAACATTTTTTTTTTCAAAATTAGCTTTTCCAAACAGTACATAAGTTCAATTCTGATTTTGTTTTCGAACCTAGAATTTTTCAGCAGATTATTACACACCAGTTTATAGCTGCAACTCATTTCTGCCCTCATCTCTTGCATAATAAAATAAAAATCCTCCAGTCTTCGCTTCATTTTCCTATTTCACCTCTCACATTCTCTATCGTTCCTCTCTCTGGAGGAGAAAGCAGTAAAGCACGGGATGGGGAGGATTTGAGCCCTGAACACGAGTATCTCTGAAGCAGCAGCAGCGCGTTGACGTTCAGCGTCAGGCCGTTTGCCATGTTCCCAGCACAGCTGCCGGGATGCAGGGAGCACTAGAAGATGGATGAAAGGATTGACAGAAAATGACTGAGCGTGGCAGGGGAAAGATAAGCGCCAGACGGACGGCTCTAAAAGTCGGACCGAGAGCAAAGCAGGTGAAACATCTTTCAGCCGTCTGAAAGAACAGCATCGGTCTTAAAGGCACTGACACCAGCCAGAGAGTATCAGCAGCAGGACTCAAAACACTCATGGTGTGTTTAGTTAATTCCTTCTGCTGTCACAAATGATGGAAAGACACAGGCTGAATCAAAGCTTTCTTGAATCACGAAGCGTTCATGTCACATTTATGAAGGTTTTAATAAATGATGCGCATAGGTTTTGTAGCCCTTGGCTGATGTGTAGTTGTGAAGTAGTACAGTTGTACTGGTTTTCTGGAGCAAAATAAATGTGTTGACGGTAATGCGTTGACAGTGAATGTCTGTGGGGCAGCTGCTGTGGGACTTCCAGCGTAAGTGCATTGCTGTCAGCATGCTTTTTTGTACAGATGTGTGTAAAACTGGTATAAAATGAAAATGTGAAACTCTAAGAAAAGAGAAGTGTAAATCACTTAATTAAAACAGTAAGGGTTTGAAATTCAAGCATTTGAATTTTCAATTTGGATCCAATTTGAGAAAGAGATGCATTTTTACTTTTGCGGCTAGATCACCTCACAGATGCAATTTATGAGTAATATACAATGAGCCATTCTATATCAACAAGGCTGGAATACGACTATAGGTGATCACAGCTATGTCGATATAGAGCCTTTTTACATGGCTGTCTGAAATACTTGATTTTAATTGGTCATTCGCTGTACTCCAAGGTATGTTATTTTCCAAACCCAATTAACAATCGCTGAAACTAATAACACAGGCTCATCCAGGTATGTCAAAACATTTTGACTATCAGTGCATATGTTTACATTTATATTTATATGCTTGTCTGTCGTTTACTGTTTTATGCTTGACGGTTTAAGGGGATTTAAAGTTCTTGGATGAGCCTGTATTAGTGAGGGGTTTTTATCTGGGAATACCTTGGAATGCTGTGACTGACCATTTAGAATCAAGTTTTCCAGACAGCCATGTAGTCATGTCACTGTTGTTTAGGACTGAAGGGCTTTATTCTGTGAAAACAACTGTCCTGGATGTACTTTTCCAGCTACCTGCCACAAAACATAAAAACTAGACACAAAACATTGTTCTGAGCTGTAATAGTTAATTAGTTAATTAGCTGATGGTGTATACACATTATACAGTCACAATATGGTGTCAAACAGTCTAAAACGTAAAGCTGAAAAAAATAAAACAGCTGAGTAAAGCATTGACCAGCCTACAAATTAATTATTCACAAGACAGTGAAAACCAAAACCACAACATGACAGACAAGCAGATATGCAGATACATATAAATGTGGATGTACTACGTATATGGATATGAGCTTATTCACTGATTGTCAAGGTGATCCCAAGCACCCAGTTGAGCCTGTTGTTCAGCGGTTGTTAGCTAGGAATAACACACCTTGGAATGTCATGACTGACAAATCAGAATATAGTATTACAGACAGCCGTGCAATAAGTCAGGGAAAAAAGGAGGTTGTTATCACAGAGTAAAGCCTAACTGGCTTATCGGCAGATAAATGCTAAGCGAAAGCTTTTCACAAAACATACAAATTAGACATAAAACATTGTTCTGAGCAGTAATGTTTTATTACGTCTTGACAAAAACAATAACAGCTAAATAGAGCTAGTGGAACATTCACTAACCTGCACAATATTCAGTCACAAGATGGCACCAAACTGTAAAAAAATGCAAAGCTGACAGAAACAAAACCGGTTGAATGGGGCATATACTAACCTACATATTATTTATACACAAGACAGCACCATCACTGATGACTAGAACCAGATGGAATCTGTGGACGTTTTTTGCAATTTCTGCGGAGAATTTTGGTAAAAATCAGCAAATTTCTGCAGAATTATTTCGGGAGTCTCATAACTAAAACCTTAATATATATGAAGTATGTGTAATTTAAAAACTGATTTACACACATTTACTCAAGTAAATAAACATAATTAATGACGGGCTTAAAATCTGCGGAATTCTGCAGAAATTCTGTGGAATTCTGCGCGCGCAGATTCTGTGTGGGCCTTCAGATGACTAAACTTTTAACACAAGCTCATCCAGGTACATCAGGTGAATCATCGAATCATGTTCACAGTAAATATTTATTTGCTTGTCTTTCATGTTAACTGTATTATATTTGATCGTTTAAGATGATTTGAAGTTAATAATACTCGGATGAGCCTGTATTATTGAGGGGTTGTTATTTGGGAATAGCTTACCTTGGAATGTTGTGACTGACCAATCAGAATCAACTATTCAAGACAGCCCTGTAGTCGTGTCACTGAATGATGGGCTTCATTCTGTGAAAACAACCATCCTGGATGTACTTTATCCCACTTTTTACATGGCTACTTGACGCAAAACATTAAAATTAGTCACAAAAATAGTTTATTAATCGTTTATTAATTCTTTAATTAAACGTAAAACTGACAGAAACTAATACAGTTGAAAGAGTATACACTAACTTGCACATTATTCGGTCACCAAAAGGTGTCAGTCAAAAATGTAAAATTAACAGAAACGAAACCAGCTGAATAAAGCATTGACTAACCTAAATATTATTCATTAACAAGACAGAGCCAAACAGTCAAAAACCACAATGAGACAGACAAGCAGCTACATATCAATGTGGATGTACTATAAGTATATGGTGATGAGTGTATACACTGATTTCCAAGCACCCAGTTGAGCCTGTGTCATTCAGCAGTTCTTAACTCTGCCCTGCAGTTGTGTCACTGTACAAACAGTCAAAAAAATCAAAGCTGACAGAAGCAAAACTGGTTGAATGGAGCATATACTAACCTATGTATGATTCATTTATTCACAAGACCACACCATCACTGACAAAACTGTGTTAATCAGCAGTTGTTATCTAGAAATAACATAACTTAAAATGTCGCGACTGACCAATCAGAATCAAGTATTCAAGATAATCTGCAAGAACAACTGCCTGAATGTACTTTACATACCTACATATCAACAAGAATGAAATACTACTGTAGGTCATTACAGATATGTTTGAATAAAGATATAACACACAGAGTATGATATATAATTTTTATGCAACACTTTGATGCCACAAGAGTGTAAATAAAAAGAAAAGTCCAACTAGTTATTAAAAATCTTTTTCTGTGAAGAGAATATCTTCTGTTCACCACAGAACACTAAACCTAAGTCAGTTTATTACAGAGTATTATTCATTAGAGAGATTATAAGTTACATGTATATATTTCATAGTTTAAAGGGCACCTATTTTACCTCTTTTACAAGATGTAAGATAAGCCTTAAGTGTCTCCAGACTGTGTCTGTAAAGTTTCAGCTCAAAACACCCATCAGACTATAATTATAGCCTCCAGAATATGCCCATTTTAATGTCTAAATACATTGAAGCTGTTTTTGTAGCCTGTGGCTTTAAACCCAAATGAGCTGCTTCTCCCTGCTCACCGTTCCCACGTGGGTGTCTGCTTCTCATCACGCGTTACGACAGATACACAGCAGTCAATGATAGAGACAGACACGGCCTTTCTGAAATGAAGAGTCTCACACAAATGTCGTTTGCAGTACACACACACACACACACACATATGCACATTTACTGACACCTTAGAGAATTACATAGCAATTTTACTGTCTTTATTACAAACATGCTGTTTTAAAGACATTTTAAACTTATAAAACTTTTAAAACTCACAGAGAGTTGTAAAAAATATTTTAGTCCCAGTATATTTGCAAAAAAAATGTTCTGTCGACATGTCAATTCGGTGAGCGGGGAAACCCACTCCTATGTCAAGTTGCAGTGGGCCTCAAAATCACTGGGATTTGGGTCCTATTTTAACGTCAGGCAATTTATAAAAAGAGACTTGTTGGGTTTGGGATATCACTTCAATATGACAGTGGATACACTATAGCTACACCAAACAGGATTTTAAAAGTAGATTTTGATCATAGGTGCTTTTTAAGTGAACATCTTGCAATTTCAACATTTTAGAAACCTTACTTTGCTCTCGTTTTTTTTTCACAAGACTTTTTAAAAAGTCAGAAGTTTGACTATTAAGCACAATGATGAGTTTATATATAACAATTTTAATGAATGTCTAGCAAATTAGACATTATAGTTTAGAATGCATGGCTAGCATTTCACAATTCAGACTTTTTCCAAAGTTTATTTTTTACTGTTTCATTCTTTTTTTCCTTGGATTTGCAAGTTTATGCAGTATGTCTTCTAAGGACCACCTAATTTCATGGATGAAAGGATCTGTCTGTATCACAAAATTAATTTTAAAGCAATACTAATACATAATTAGTTTCGCATGAATGTCAAAAAAATTCAGATAAAGGTATAACTTGAAACGTTGTGAGGAAAAACAAAAGCATTAAAAATGCTAATTAAAAACTGAGTGTTTCTGTTCTCTTAAATGACGTTTCCTGATAGAGGTTTTTCATGCTTGACGCACAGACACAACAAGTCAGTAAGAAAAAAACTGATTTATTTATTCCTGTTTGGTTTGTGCAGTCCTACTACAGACGCTATCAGTAGAGTTTAACTGCTACTTAGCCTGGACTATTTTTAACACTTGACCTCAAATCTGCTACATAAAATATTGGACTGAATTGAAATTAATGAGAATCTAAAGTGCTTTATTTGTCAGTCGACTGCCGAGACCTTCTCCTGCAAATACCCATCAGTCAAGCAATTAATCAGGAGCGCCGCATTTGCATCCATTTAAATAAACTCCAGCACCGTCTTCATTCAAATATGTTTCTTATAAGGTTGTTTACATTTGGAGGGCTTCTGTCCACACCGTGTCTTGTTTTCTAAAAGATAAGTGCTTTTTTCTCTCCTCGCTCCCATTTCTTTTCACTCCGTGTTGGAATTGTAAGTACAGGTCTGAGAGAAGTAGATAAGTGTGTTCTTCTAATGCTTACCAGGGATTTATGTGGAGGAGCAAGTCCACTTCAGACAAAGTGTATAAGAAGCTACAGAAATATCTATATATAAACAAGTGGGCTGTGCGTGAAAGCAACCGTACGTGTGCATGAGAGATTTGGTGTGCGTTTGCAGGAAGGCTTTGTGGAATTTTGAAGTTTTTAATTCAAAATAGGGTTTCGGTTTTTGTAGTTGGTTTATGTGTGTGACTTTATGCTAATGTGTGTGTGTGTGTGTGTGTGTGTGTGTGTGTGTGTGTGTGTGTTGATTAATTGCTGATTTAAAGTACTTCATTTGTTTCTTTTTTTATGCATGTTTCTGGTCATATTATGAACATTTCATCAGTCTAACTCTCAAGATCTTTTCGGTTTATTGAATAATATTGTCTTAGCTTTCAGGTCAGTAAGTAAGTAAGTAATGTGTATTTATATAGAGCATTTTTCATGTATGGCCATACTGTACACCCAAAGCGCTTCACAATCACTAGAAGGTTCTCTACACATCACCACCAGTGTGTAGGCATTCACTTTGATGATGCAACGTCAGCCACAGGACAATGGTACCAGTGCGCCATTAATATTAAAATCAATATTAAAAGTTAATTGCAACTTTTGATCTCAAAATTGTGACTTTTTTGCAAATTCACTTTTATATATCTGTAGTACATCGCAATTTAGGTTTAAATTTGAAAAAAAAATATTGTGACTTCTCACAGTAACGTTTTATTGAAAGTCAGATTTTATAAACAATCTCGTAATCTCGTGTTTCCAACATGGACGTTTTTCAGGAATTTTAGGTTTTTATGTCATAGTTTCTGATGTCATCATGTCATCTGATTCCAGATGCAAAACAAAACATAAAGCTCAAATTGGAGCACAGCTTTGGCCAGCTACCCTAACAGTGAATGAACAGCAGCCCCGACAAACTCTCTCACTGAGTTTACATAAGAGCGCTGACCAGCATCAGGTGTGCTGAAGGCACGCCTCGACTCTAGAACAGACAAAACATACAAAAACACAAACCAAAACAACACAGTCCTGACAGTACCTCTATATACATTTCTGGAGTGCGCCAAATACATCCTAGGAGGTACGTTTTTTTTGCAGTGTACGCTTTTTAAGATCTTAAGAGTCATTCGAGCCTGCTGTTCTCACGTAAATCCGCAAGAGACCGCTGTCGACTGACTAACTGACTGACCGATAACCTCACCCACCCCCTTCTCTAAACCCAACCCATAGTGTTTTAAAAAGCACCAATGACCAGTGCCCACCCACTTCCTTAAACCCAACTGACAGTGTTTTCAAAAGCAATCCAGAAAAAAAAAGCCCTCTCACCCTGTTATTTATTTGTTTGTTTTATTTTTTTGGGCTTCTGTTTTTGCCTTACCTGCTTTCTGGAATCGTTCTTCACCTGACTTGAATCGTTTCGTCACGGTCAACTCCGCTTTCCTTCTCAAATCCTCCTACTTATGCGACGACGCACTGGACAAACTGGTAACTGAGAAAAAGCCGTCCACACTGAGCTAGTCGGTCAGCTGGTAAGCACAAAAAGGAACTGCGTCATACCACCCCAAAGCATTTGTTTTAAAGACCAAATGCAGCCATATGTTCCTCTGGCTACATAATTTGTGATCTCCAGAAATGTTTATAGGGCTATGTTTTCATAATGAACCTGTGTTGCAACTAATTTAGAGAGGCAGCACGGTGGCTCTGTGGTTAGCCCTGTTGCCGCATAGCAAGAAGGTCACTGTTTGGAGTCCTGGCTGGGCCAGTTAGCATTTCCGTGTGGAGTTTGCATGTTTTCCCCTTGTTGATGTAGGTTTTCTCATGTGCTCCAGTGAATTAAGTAATTGGGTAAACAAAATTGGCCGTAGTGTATTTGTGTATGTGTGAGTTTGTGGGTGTTTCCCAGTACTGTGCTGCAGCTGGAAGGGCAACCGCTGCATAAAACATATGCCGGAATAGTTGGTGAATCATTCCACTGTGACTTTGTTGCAAATTCACTTTTATATAGGTTTTACGTCACAATTTAGAGTTAAATTTGAGAAAAAAAAAAACTTGCGACTTTTCTTCCTGTCACGTTTTATTTGCAGTCTGATTTTAAAAATACTATGGAAGTCAGTGGTTACCAGTTTTCAGCTTTCTTCAAAATATCTTCTTTTGTGTTTAACAGAAGAAAGAAGCTCATAAAGGTTTGGAACCACTTGAGGGAGAGTAAATAATGACTAAATGTCCATTTTTGGGGTGAACAATCCGTTTAGCGTGGAAATTTTAAACCCAATTGTGACTTGATATTTTTTACGAGTTTGTCTTTCCATTCAGAATTAATTTCTCAGAACAGTGAGTTATAATATGGTGTGCCCTTTTCATTTTGCTAAGTCATACATACTCTCCTTGCAGGCTTTGTAGAAAATGCATTGGAATGAACAGGAGATTTATGTGAACAGTGTGATTTACTGTTGTGTAAAGCTTGCTCATAAAGTGGTCAGAATGGATCTGATAATATTTTTACGAGCCCTGAATTGAATTATGTCATATCAAAGCACTTTAATATGTTTTTTTCTGTTTTTTGCTTAATACAAATTAGTTTGTAGTAGCATGATTAAAATCTGAAACGTGTGAGGAACAAACCAGAGAAAGAAAAACTTTCAAATCATTTAATCAAGCTGAAGGTATTGTATTAATATCACTTTTATATAACTTAAAAATGTCTTATAACGTTATAAATGTCTTTATATTGTTAACTTATATAAATAAAAATGTAGCTTGGGACCATTTTTGTTATGTTTTTTTTTTTTAAAGCTTAATGCTGTTCATTATTCACTACCATTATATGGACACATTTTCTTAAATTCTCCGTTTGTTAGGGCCCAAAAAAAATCCAAAGAAATTGCTACCTTATAAAAGAAGTGTCAATCATTACCCACAACTATGTTGAGTTGTTTCTACAGTTAACAATTAAATTACAAATACTGTTGAAATACTTCAATCTAACAAAGTAGTAAACATGCATCATCTCTGCTACACAGTTAGATGTGATATACGTCACAAGATGGCGCCGAGCATGGCCGCCGTGTTGCGAGCTCCCAGCGAACTTCGTTGTGTTTTGTATGTTTTACTTGTATTTTTGTTGTTTTTCGTGCTGGATGTACACACTCTTATTGCCTACGACAGACACACACTTCGAGAAATTCGCTTCCTCGTCGCACACCGAAAACCGGACTTTGAGGTCTTCAACGACGCTCTGTTTACAAACACAACAACAGAGCCCTTTGTCTGGGCCACACAACCGAGGTGACGACGCAAACGCAGCCGGAAAAGAGGAAAGAGAGCCGGCGTCCTGGTCAGACTAAGACGCCGTGGATTTCGACCTCCGCTCCCCACCATTCTGCTGGCTAATGTTCAGTCACTGGACAACAAACTTTGCGAGCTACGGGCGCGCATTTCCTTCCAACGGGAAACAAGAAACTGCTGCATTATCTGTCTTACAGAAACCTGGCTATCTGCGGAGGTACCAGACACAGCTGCTGAACTTTCGGGGTTCTCCTTGCACCGCGCGGATAGAACGAAAGAACTCACAGGGAAAAGCAAAGGAGGAGGTGTTTGTTTCTTTATTAACAACTTATGGTGTGATGAGAGAAACATTCACCCAGTTAGATCATTTTGTTTTCCTGATCTGGAATACCTTATGCTTCAGTGTCGACCATACTGGCTACCAAGGGAATTCACATCAGTCATTATTACGGCTGTTTACATCCACCCTCAAGCCAACACAGAGCAGGCGCTCAGAGAACTGTATGGGAGCATAAACGAGCAGGAAACCGCACACCCGGAGGCAGCATTTATTGTTACAGGGGACTTTAACAACGCCAATCTCAGGAAAATCGCTCCAAAATACTTTCAACATATCACCACAAACACGCGTGGTGATCGTATTTTGGACCATTGCTACTCTCCGTTCCGGGATGCTTACAAATCCCTCCCCCGCCCACCATTTGGCAAATCAGATCACTCTTCTGTTCTGCTCCTGCCAGCTTACAGGCAGAAACTGGAACGGGAACCAACCACCCTCAGGACGTTTCAGAGCTGGTCGGACCAATCGGATTCCATACTTCAAGACTGTTTTGAGGACGTTGACTGGGAGATGTTCCGGGCAGCTTCTGATGGCGACATCGAAGTGTACTTAGACACCATTACTTGCTTCATCAGAAAGTGCATGGAAGATGTGGTCCCAACAAAAACTGTCCGTATCTACCCTAACCAAAAACAATGGATCAACGGCGAAGTTCGAACAGCCCTATCAGTGCGAACTTTCGCCTATAAATCCAGAAATGCCGAGGAACAAAAACAAGCAAACTACAACCTCAGGAAAATGATCAAAGCAGCAAAACGTCAATACAAAGACAAGATAGAGGGTCAATTTAACACCAATAACGCAAGGAGCATGTGGCAGGGACTTAATTACATCACGGACTTTAAAAGTAACAAATCCAACACTGTGAACATTGCACACTCTCTGTTTCTGTAGCAGATGTAACGAGATCTTTCCGTCGCGTGAACATTCGAAAAGCTACGGGCCCAGATGGCATCCCTGGACGTGTACTTAAAGCATGCGCACACCAGCTAGCGGGGGTTTTCACGGACATCTTTAACCTCTCGCTCTCTCGGTCTGTGGTTCCCACATGCTTTAAGACAGCTACTATTGTGCCAATACCGAAATCAGCTAAAACCACATGCTTGAATGACTGGCGTCCGGTTGCACTGACACCCATCTTTAGCAAGTGCTTTGAGAAGCTGATTAAAAACCACATCTGCTCTGTACTGCCCGCGAACACTGACCCTCTGCAATTTGCATACAGAAACAACCGCTCCACCGATGATGCAATTGCTTTCACCTTGCACACTGCTCTGTCTCACCTGGAAAACAAAAACACATATGTGAGAATGCTGTTTGTGGACTACAGCTCAGCATTCAACACCATAGTGCCTGCCAAGCTGGTGGTGAAGCTCCAAGCTCTGGGCCTACACAGCTCTCTGTGCAACTGGATCCTGGACTTCCTGTCAAGCAGACGCCAGGTGGTCAGAATGAACAACATCACCTCATCCACACTGATCCTCAACACTGGTGCTCCACAGGGCTGTGTTCTCAGCCCACTCCTGTACTCCCTGTACACACATGACTGTACATCCAAACACAGCTCCAACGTCATCGTTAAATTTGCTGATGACACAACGATGGTGGGCCTAATCACAGATAATGATGAGATGGCCTACAGAGAGGAGGTGCACACTCTGACGCAGTGGTGTCAGGAAAACCACCTCTCACTCAACATCAGCAAAACCAAGGAGCTGGTGGTGGATTTCAGGAGAGAGAAGAACGAACACACTCCCATCACCATCAACGGGACAACAGTGGAGAGAGTCAGCACTTTCAAGTTTCTTGGAGTACACATCGCTGAGGATCTGACATGGACTGCTCACACAGACGCAGTGTTGAGGAAGGCACAACAACGCCTCTTCTTCCTCAGGCGCCCCAGGAGGTTTGGAATGAGCCCCCACATCCTCCGCTCGTTCTACACCTGCACCGTGGAGAGCATTCTCACTGGCTGCATCACCACCTGGTACGGGAACAGCACCAGCAGCAATCGCAAAGGTCTACATAGGATTGTGCGAACTGCTGGACGTGTAGTAGGAGGTGAGCTTCCCTCCCTCCAGGACATCTACACCAGGAGGTGCATGAGGAAAGCCAAGAGAATCACCAGCGACTCCAGCCACCCAAGCCATAGACTTTTCTCTCTGCTACCCTCAGGCAGACGGTTCCGCAGCATTCGGTCACGCACCAGCCGACTGAAGGAAAGTTTCTTCCCTCAGACTATCAGGCTGATGAACACTTAACACACCCCACACAAACTCTCCCATACCCCACACTGCACACCATAAAGATGTAGCATGCACTGCACTTTAACCAATCCATACTTAAACAATACTGCCTACAACTTCGTGTACACCGATCCATTGTAAGCATCACTGTCAACATTGCCAAATTTACACTGTCTTGTTTTTTTTTTGTGAGTATGTTGTTGTATTTCGCACTGTCTGTATTTTACACTGTCGCTGTATTTGCACTGTCTGTATTTT
>CAIGQZ010033231.1:508492-518513 GCA_903798205.1 Danio tinwini
TTTGCACTGTCTGTATTTTGCACTGTCGTTGTATCTGCACTGTCTGTTTTTTGCACTGTCGTTGTATTTGCACTATCTATATTTTCCACTGTCTGGAGCCAGCACCTAAGCTTTTCACTCATCATAGCACATGTGCTGCTAATGATGTGACAATAAAAGTGATTTGATTTGATTTAGATATTTTGTTATAAATTATCATTTGTTGATTTTTCTTGGTCTTATCCTGGATTGTCACTATTGTCGTGATCTATACTTGCTTTAGTTGTGCCCTTTAAGCCATGCTCACACTGGGATTTCAGCCATGATTTGGTCGTTTGTGTCACAATCACCAGCAATCTAGCCTGGGCAGACCGCTGGAGAACTACAAATCTGTCACAGAACTGGACTTCAAATCACATCATGCACTTCACACACACACCAGTTCCAGTTCTCTCTCTGAATGCACACACAGCTGGAAACGATTACATGGACTATATATTCACCTCTCTCACACATACACACGCACTCATTGCTGAGTCTTGTAGTATGTTTACCTGTAACATTGCGAAGCACATTATTGCGCATTCTGTTTGCCACCTGTACCAACCTCTACCTGTGACCACGATTACGCTATTGGATTACCCACATGATTCTGTTTGCTCCTGTTTTACCATTGCCTGCCTGACTAAGCTGTTAATCCCAAAAGATTCCTGAAATCATAGGATCAAATCTGTGATCAGATTTTTCCCTTCGATTAAGTTTTGGCACTTTCCTTCAGTATGACAACAGCTGCGATGAGCGTCAAACAATAGGAGCGCCGAATCTGATGAAGCAATTCATGCAACAACTTCAAACCACCGCAGGGAAATGTCAAAAGAGTTTTTACTTCCTGTTTTATTATTGAGGCACTCTGTGTGCAAAGTTAGTGCTACAAAGGTTTATGTTTGCTGTGAAGTATCATTTCAAAACGCAGTATAGTGAAATTGTCACAGATGGATGATATCAAACTTCAGGTGAGTTTTCTTTCGTGTATGGCACATCTTCATTGTCTTTCAGGCCGACGTTATGACAGATGAGATCTTGCAGTGTGACATGGGAGACCTGTTTGTGCAGTCTGACATTCTACAATCATTTAGGATTATTAAAAATCACACAGTGTGAGCCAGTATTTACTCCTGTTATTTTAATGTGGTGTGTTTTTCTTGGGAGAATCTTGTTGAATAATGAACAACCAAGGGATGAGTATCTGATAAATGTACTTTTATTTTTAAATGAACAATTCCACTATGGTGGTTAGTGATTGCTTTATTTGGGTTCTTGACGTCATAGCATGGAGTTGCTTTTGTTTTTCTGCACGTGATATAAATAAATTATGACATTGGGCTCTATTTTAACGATCTAGGCACAAAGTCTAAAGCGCATGGCGTAAAAGTTTTAAGGGCATGTGCAAACCCACTTTTGCTATTTTAAATATGGAAAAATAGGTCTAACAGGGTTGTGCTTATTCTCTTAATGAGGTATGGGTGTATTTTGAGCATAACGTGCATTGAACCAATCAAAGTCTCATCTCCCATTCCCTTTCAGTCAGTTGCATCGTGCCATGTTGCTATTTGCTATTTAAATGGCGGACTTTGTAAGTGGAAAAACTGAATGCTTTACTGAGGAGAAAACAGTTAAACAAACCACCTGCAGCACAAGGATAAAGAATGAGCCTCCTCCATTCAGCCTTTACTTTACTTTACTTTACTTCACTTTACTACAATCCTACTTTTACTCTATTTACTCCTTTATTTAAGATAAGAAAACGTTGTACGCACTCAACTGAAAACATCCATTAGCCTTAATATTTAATTTAGTTTGTTAAGCGCAAAGATTCATTTCAAACCTATTTCTAAATTTAGGTCTACTTTCCAGCAAATTAATAAATGAACAATAATAACAAAGTATGGTCAAAAAACTGAGTTATATCCAATCACACGTCCTATTCTTATCCCCCATATAGTGACGCATATACGTCTACAAAACCCGACAGGTGAACAAATATAAATATGCATATAATAAATAAAACTGCTGATAATAATAACATTATACAACTGCAAATTGTGCAGCATGGTGGTACAGTGGGTAGCACAATCACTGGTCACTGGTTCAAGCCCCGGCTGGGTCAGTTGGCATTTCTATGTGGAGTTTGTATGTTCTCCCCGTGTTTGCATGGGTTTCCTCCAAGTGCTCCCCCACAAATCCAAGAAAATGCGGTATAGGTAAAATGAGTAGGCTAATTTGTCAATAGTGTATGTGTGTGAATGAGTGGGTATGGATGTTTCCCAGTGATGGGCTGCAGCTGGAAGAACATCCGCTGTGTAAAACATTTGTTGGATAAGTTAGCAGTTCATTCCGCTGTGGCGACCCCAGAATAATAAAAGGACTAAGCTGAAAAGAAAATAAATGAATGAATGCAAATTGTCATAAATGAACTGAAAAAAGCCCCCCGACATGAAGAAGGCATGGAGGCAGAGGTTTTTTTTATATTTATGTAGTTGATAAAAATTTTTGTAACCTTTTAATCCTTTAATTTTTTTCATATGTAAAGATATGTGTGTATTGCTGTACATCCTGTGTGTATTAAGCAATGTGTGTGAGCGTCTGAACCTGCATAAGCGCATAACTAATGCACTCTGCACTGGATTTTAGACCAGCGTTTAGTTGGTCAATGGTGCAGTCTATTTCAGTTCCTCAAAATAGCAATGTGCCAACAATGCTCCTTAACACACCTCCTTTATAGACCAGAACACCCAAGAGTCCACAAAGTGGCACAAATGGATTTGCTATTTAAACAACATGGTGCAAAACGTGAAAATTAGTGTTGCGCTGGTCTGAAAATAGTAACGAATTGCGCCATACACATATTGCGGCTTATTGCACTAGATGTATGATAGAGCCCTTTATTTTTTATTGTTTATACTTTTAGGAAGTGACCCATTTCTTTATTTAATGTACTCATCCTCGACTAGTTCCAAACCGGTTTAAACTTCTTTCTACAAACACACAAAGGAAGATATTCTGAAAAATGTAGCTATTCACTTCCATAATATTTTTTGATAGGGTCAAAATGTTGAGGGAACTTTCATTTTTTTGTTTCATTTTCATTTCTTTTAAAACCTTTATCTGTAAATAAGAAATATCCTGATATGGTCAAGGAAGTCACCTTGATGCTATAATTATCATCCTCTTATTGCTGTATTATACAGATTTCTTTTGTGTTAATGGCTCTTGGTGATGAGACATCGTCCCAAGATGCCGTACAGATTGATTGCAGAAATGTAGATGGCGAATGTATTATGGTAATGCATCTATAAACGGGCTCCCAAGTTTCTCATATTAAACACACAGTAATATCCCCGCTCCCTGCGATGACATTGTTACAAGCAAAACCATTTTGATTCACCATAAACCGCTAAAGAGAAGGAGTAGAACAGTTTGCTCTTGTATACACCTTTTACTTTCCCATCAATAATTCATTTCCTCAAATCATATTGTAATATTAATGCTCAAATCTTTTGCCAAGAATGGGAGTTGGGTTCAGTTCACTTGTGAAACGTCTGCATGTGTGTGTCTGTGCTCAGAATTGTAGTCAGATCTCAAACTTTCTATGCGAACTTCAGCTTTAGTTTCTTAGTTTTTTTTTTTTTGCTTTTTTTTCTCGCCTAGTTAAGTCTGGTGTAGTTTAATAGAGATTTTCCCTTTGAAGATGATCTTTGTCTGGGTTCAGGCTTACAGCTCTGGGAACATCTGAGCCCCATGTGACAGTAGATGCCGTAGAGACTGCAGAGTCTGACTTTATCCCACAAATCTCTCCTGACAGCGCGCCGGTCTTGTGTTTTGTGATTGGTGGGACTTGTCGGGAAAAATAAACACAAGAAAGATTGAATTAAAACCTCAGGATATCTTAACTGGGCACACTGTAGGCCAGCTTATACATATACAGTATAGATTGCAAAAATATAAATATATTCAGAATATAATCATGCCTGTGATTATGATGAAATAAGTCTTCTGTTTTTTTCGTATTTTGATGTTCACAGTTTTTTTTTTTATGGCTTTGAAATTCATTATGGGGCAAAGCGGTGCCCCCATAACGCAAGAAAGTCGCTGGTTCGAGCCTCGGCTGGGTCAGTTGGCATTTCTGTGTGGAGTTTGCATGTTCTCCCAGTGTTTGTGTGGGTTTCCTCTGGGTGCTCCGGTTTCCCCCACAGTCCAAAGACATGTGGTACAGGTGAATTGAGTAAGCTAAATTTAACCATAGTCTATGAGTGTGTGTGAATGAGTGTGGATGTTTCCCAGTGATGGGTTGTGGCTGGAAGGGCATCCGCTGTTTAAAACATATGCTGGATAGGTTGGTGGTTCATTCCGCTGTGGCGACCCCAGATTAATAAAGGGACTAAGCCGAAAAGAAAATTAATAAAATACATTAGGGACTTTTATCTCTGCTCTGTCAACTTTTGATTTAGAATATTAGTGTACTGTTTACAGTTTAACAATGTGGTTTTTATTGATATTTCAGTAGTTTTAAACAATAATATATAAAATAAAAAATAATTTAGAAAATATGTAAATCTATAATAAGAAAATATTTTTCAAAGTTTTCATGGATTGATTTTTCAGAAATTATGGTCCCATAATGCAATTCAAAAGCATAAATTAAGAAAAAAATTGTGAATTACAAAATGCAGATTAAACAGTTTATTTATATATTTTTACAGTGTGCACAGCCAAAAAAGTTGGTGTATAAATGCATTTTAATCAGAAAACTGACATAGTATTTAATTGCAAAACATAAATATGAATTTTCAAATAATTCAATCCATTTTTTCCATTACAAAATATATGTGAGAAAGATTAATTGATTACTGATCCACAATTAAATATTCACAACTTAAAAAACTATTATTACTACTATTAATCATACTGCTAATAATAATTATAATAATAATAATAATAGCAAGAATAGTAATCTTGGGGTGTTTTCACACCTAGACTTTTGTTTCGGAACCTGGCGCATTTCCCCAGTTAGCACGGCTCATTTGTCATATGTGAATCCAGCAATCGCGCTCGGATGCGTGCCAAAACAATCGGTCCGAGATCGCCTGAATGATGTGGTCACGGCTCAATTAAAACAAACTCTGGAGTGGATCGATTGTAGTGAGAAAGCAATATGATCCGAGCCAGGCTATATCACAGTGTATTACGGATATGTAATAGGCATATATGGCTATATGAAGAGAGAATTATGAGCAGTCAGGGATGTCATTCATACCGGTAAATGTGCGTTTCATGTAAAATATGAAAGTAAAAGCATGCTGAACTATTAACGAGAGCTGTTTATCTGTTAGGAAAATTGACCGAACTGCAGTCTTGGTTTATCTGTTTATCCGCACGTGACTTGTTTTAGCTCTTTTGGTTCCTTTAGAAACTTTGCCACGTAAAAGCAAACCGCACCAAGAATTTGAATCCCTGTTTCCGAACAAGAGAATCGATCCACAGGTGTGAAAGCACCCTTAAATTATCACTTAAATTAGTCACTTGCTAAAAAAATACTGACATTTTTTTTTATATTTAGCCCACTCCACAATTCACACATTACTGTCTGGCTAGTTTATGTCCTCTTCTGATATGCTAAAAAGGCAATAATGGTCAAACATTCCTGACCATTATCACCAATAAAGCCTAGACAAAAACAGGACATCAGTATAATGTAAACCGATACAAATATTCTTTTGCAGTGTTAGATTTTGCTGTATTTGGCTTAATGGCTCACCAATGTATTACGCCTGTTTTACACCGCAAGTGAAAGCAGGGCTTGAGAAGTGCGTGCGCAGCGCGTATGGAGAGCAGAAGCAGCACGCAGGCGTTTACCTTTCACACCAGCTCCGTCTGCAGCGCGCAGTTCTTCAGTAGCTGCTGCACAGATCAATCTATCTCTGTCTATTCTATCTAGTTACCTATCTCTCTCTCTCTCTGTATATAATTTTATATATATATATAGAGAGAGAGAGATTTTTTTTACTTTATATACAAATTATAAAGATCCTACAGCACGGTATGCTTCTCAAGCTCTACGAGTGTCATTCATGTCTGGTGCACTCAGAAGACAATCGCCTGTGACATCATGTCATTTTGTTTTTGATTGTCAGGATGTTGCAAACCTAGTTATAATAAAATTTATACAATATAGTTATAATGATTATTTATACCTGATCAAACTAGTGTTACTTTCTCCGCTTCAGCGATGTCCAGCGGCAGAGTAACAGCTCGTTAATTCATGCTCGTGCAAAGCATGAGTCGGACAAAAGTAATCAATGCATGCCCTTCTTTAACTTATTTTCGTGTTGACATGTTCACAGAGCAAACAGCTCCCGAGTGGAACAACTTGAGTGAACATAAAACAATGCCGACTTTCTTCCTCTGCTTCAACTGCACAGCACACAGCGAGCTCACATCATCCAGCATGCATGCCGAACTGCCCTACCCACAATACATTTCTCTATGGACTACAACTCCCGAAGATTGCAGTCTTTAAGTGGCCACTTCTATTTCCCCTCTTCTGCAACACTAGTGTGCAACTTAAGCAAAAGTGATACTAAAATTGTTTTACATTTGGTTTGCTAAATAAATATTTGTTACAGTTTTTAATCGTTTAAGTTCATTTGATTGACTATATATAAATCAGTTGATATTATTGATGCATTTATTGGATAAAATTGCTACTTTTTAACTGTCATTCAATGTGTTGTGGTCATTATCAATGCACTGTCACTTTAATTGAGCGTGAGCAGCGCTGCAAAAATAGACTCAGCGGCGAAACTATCGCAGCACTACTGCTTCAGCGACGCTCACGCCTCGCGCTGACGCACTGCTTCTGCATGCAGTATGAAAACTCTAATCTGTTAACATGGACGTCAAAAAAACACGCACTGCTCACGCGCTGCTGACGCTTGCGGTGTGAAACAGGCGTTAGACGACTTTAATACATAACATAAGCTGACCAAAGTTCTTACAGGAGAAGTCTTTATTGAAGACAATGAATAGTGCAGTTCCTCAGCATCAATGTTAACTCGTCGGTCTTCAAGTACCTAACCCAAAGTACTGTCTGTGAGACTGTACTTTATACTAGCATCAAACAGACCATTCTGTGTTTACGAGGCTCAGCAGGACTCTTATCAGATGTTTCAGCTATTGTTTTGCTTATACCCATTGAGGTTGTGGAAGGTTACCTATCGTAAAAGGGTTATTTCGTTCACAACTATCAGTTTGTGGGGGTTGAGGCACAGGTCACCCCATCATACAAATAATTGATCATATCAGAGTTCATTCAATGTAAATGCAACTGAACAAAAATGCACATAATCTTTCACCAGTTATTAAAGAAATAATTTGAACACAATTTTACAGAATAATCCTTTTACGAGATTTTATTTGAATTGTGCAATGTGAAAATAGACAAAAATATGTCCTAAAATATTCCTATTGCGAGTAGATTGTATGAAAATATTAATATTAAAATATTTAAACGGACATATTTATACTTCAAACATATTAATTATGCTCTTAACTTGACTAGTTAAACATAAAAAATATCTAAATCATTATCCTGAATCACTCCAACATTCTGAAAACTTTCCCATTTTACACATAAAATCAAATCATAAAGCTCTGTCCTTCAATCCTCATCCAAATGAAAGTGCAAAAGTTTGTTCACATTAAATCATACAGCACTTCCTCTTTAGGTCGAGTAGATTTGTTCATATATCGGAGCGGCGCTGAAATACGAGCAAACATAAAATGAAGTGTGGGCTTGTTTTTATTGGAAGTGGAGTGATGTATAGTGTTATTATGTGAAGGGCTGCGTGAAGTAGATCTGTGTTATGACTGGGTTATCTTGGTCGACATGACCTTAGTTGTCGTTTTTGTGATTTGGAGGACTATTTGGGGCAGAAAATAATCATTCAAATCAACATTTATGGTCTTTGATTGCGTAATTTGCTTTGTACGCTGAAATCAAGGTCTGAAATCACTGGAACGAACAAGGTAGGGCGCAGTAATAGACGTTTTATATTCCAGCATGAAATATTTAAGCAATGTCCATCTGCCATTGTTTGTTCAATCTTCTTGTTGAAAGCCTTTACTTTTCAGACCCTTAAAATGTCATCAATATTTTAAATGGTTGTGCGGTGCATAAATATCAGCTTGCGTGTTGTTTTTCTTTTTCTCTGTGAAGGACTTTAAAAAAGTTCTTTTGAAACAAGAATTAGCAGTGCAAAAATGTGTTTATGAACTGAAATATAAAGCAAGGATGTTTGCTTTTATGGTGTGCTCAAGTTTAATGTAAGAAAGATCATATTTGAACTTGAACATACAATAAAGTTGTGGTTATGTGTTTGCAAAAGATATTCAAATATTTAAAGTTGAGATTTTATTTGTTAGGGTGTACTCACACTATGTACAGTTGCCTTGAACTGAGTCAAAGCACGCTTGTCCCCTGTCCCGTCTCCCCTGACGGCCCACACTCACATTACATTCGGGCCTGAGCACGCTTATGTCATTGATGTGCTGTTCTGTTTAAGAAGAGAAGCTCTTTCGCTCTGCACAGTGGAGATTTCTCTATATCGTTTTAGTCGTTTGGGATGCAGTTACACGCAGTCAAATAATTCGCAGAACAGATCAGCCACTTTTGACGCTCATAAACAATCATGAAACAGTACCTTAAAAGTCACGCCTCATCTTCAGTTTTGGGCTTAGGCGCACTTTGCACTCACACTACAAGTGTACCGTGCCAAAGCCCAAGTGAACCGCACTCTGGCCCACCACTTCCAACCAGGCCAGGGCCGGCCCACTGAAACGTACCTGAGCCCGATTCAGAGCACTCACACTACTCAAACAATCCGGGAAATGGGCCTGGGCACGGTTCAGATAACATAGTGCGAGTATGCCCTTAGTTTTACTGTGGTTTTGTCTATTGGATTTAATTGATTAGAAGAAGAGAAAACATTCAACAATAATAATGACTCAAATCTTTTAGTTTAAAAGATCAATATAAAAATGTGTTGATTTAGTATACCCTCACAATAAAAAAAAAAGAAAAACACCTGATGCGGATTATTCATTAAACATTTTTAATAGTAAAAGTTTTAATAGTATAGTAAATTAGTCAAACTGTATTAGTTATTTACTCCATCAGTGTACATTTTCCAACACAAGCTCATTGAAAATACACGATTCAACCTACACAAGAGAACTCAAACCAACTGAGTACTGTAAAACCCAATAAGTTAAAGCAACTCAAACCCTTTGAGGAAACAGATTGCTACAAACCATTTGAGTAAAAAAATAACTAATCTATATGAGTATTGTGTATTTCCTCCATTTAAGTTGAAGTAATGAAGTTTTTAATTAACTCAATATCTTCAACACTATGTTTCGAATGAGTAGAATTAACTTTCAGTAAATTTTGAGTTAACTTCACTCATTTAATTTGATAAAGTTGACTGTTGGGTTTTACAGTGTAGGTAAAATAAACAAGACAGGGCAGTATGACACCAACAACTTTAGTTCCTTTTCACATTAATGATATTTACAGGGACATATTGTTGGCCCCATTCAGGGCCGGAGTGGAACTTCTCTTCAGCCCTGGAGTTTCAAGCCTTCGATCGGCCCACATCAGATCACGACTGACTATATTCAAATAGCATAATTTCCAATTCAGTACTATAGTAAAGATTTATTTGAATAGTTAACACAATGTTTAACAGTATCAGAATCTATTTTCTGTAAGGGTTAGTGCTCATAAATTTCAAACATTGAAATTAAAAAACATCAAATAAATACAAATATATATTAAGCTACATGTACTAAAATAATGAATAAAAAGACTGAAGCTATGGTCAAATAAATAAATAATAAATAAATAAATAAATAAATAAATAAATAAATAAATAAATAAATAAATAAATAAATAAATAAATAAATAAATAAATAAATAAATAAA
>CAIGQZ010033231.1:524231-550066 GCA_903798205.1 Danio tinwini
ATATTTGTCTCTGTTATGCCTGCTATATATAATGAAGATTCACAGTAATGATGTTCAGCATATTAGTCTATTAATAACATGTTGTTCAGTGTCATGTTCATATCATGACCATATGGAGAGAGGAACTTAAACATTGTGATGATCAAGATTAACTGAATTTGATGAACACATTTATCTTCTGTATACACACACACACACACACACACACACACACACACACACACACACACACAGACATATCTGATATTAATTGTGGAGTTATGTGGTTAATGCAGAGTGAGCTGATTTTCTTAATGGGGCAAGTGCTAGAATCTGGATCTTTTTTAGATTAAACTTTATAGTTGATTGATTGAGCCTCAAGTTCTGGAACAGGTTAGAACACTGTAAAATGCACACTAATAATTCATATCATCATGTTCAAACATTGAGCTGTAGAATGTCTTTATAGTCAGAGAATGGCGAGAATATCCCAATATTTATACACAATGAGGTTTTAATGCAATGTGTGTCTAATATGATACACAAACATCCTAATATTTTCATTAATTGTTTTTTGAACTGTTTACTATTTCATATTTTAGTTTTTTTTCATGTTTTTTTTTCACTTTATACACTATTTAATATTTTCTTAACATGTCTTAATCGTAGTACTTTGTATTAAACTTACAATAGTAATATTAATTTTACAACTAAATTGTGTTTTGTTTATGCATTATTACAAGTTTCTAATATTTTCTTAAAATATTTAAAATAAATATTTTAATTAAAACGGGTGTTTTAAATATTTAATATTTTAGCTTTGGTTATTTGTATTAACATTTTCAGGGTGTATAAGCTGTGTTTTAAACTCAATATAACATAAATTGTATACACATTATATATATATTGCATATTTGTTTTTGTTTTATTTTGATGGAGATGCAATATTATCTTTAAATATTTCTAAAACAAATCTTTATCATATTTTTTATATCTTAACATTATTTCTATTATTGTTATATTAATATTAAATAAATTTGAACATTTGCTTAAAATATATTTGTACGTCTCAATAATTTGTTCATTCTGCGTGTTTCAACTGTCATTTTACACACCTTTACTGTATTATTGTTAATAATTTCTTCAAATATTTAAACATTGTTAATGATATTTCTCTTAATATTTAATAATGTTTATGCTATTAAACGTTCCAAAGATGTATGGCATTTACATAAGATAAGGTATTTTCTCCTCCACCTTTGTTTTTCTGGCTCATTGACTGCCCTGTCATTGTGAAGCGCAGGTGTTGCTGTGTCCATAATGTCCGCCGTGTCTCAGCAGGCACATCCTGAAATAAAGAGAGCAGATGCAGCACATTCCTGCTGACCTATTCGGTACCTACCACTATAACGGAGCGTAATTTGGCTCCCATGTAGGTGACAAATGGCTCAACTCTAAAAGCCCCTGTGTTGGGTGCTAAAACCCCCATTGATGTATGACCAAGCAACCCTGATAAATCCCCCACATCATTCGTCCTGTGACAGCAATTCATCACCTGTGGGAGTTTAGCGTTTGGAATTCCTATTGGATTTTTAATGAAAGAGAAGATAATGTGACTTAAAGTCAATGAGGTTTGTGAATCCCCCCAACCCTCAAAGAGAAAAACTCCATTGTGTTATTTTCCACTCTTTTATCATATTTCACTTACCGAGGCACATGTTATTTCTTGGGCAACTTATATTTAAACTTAATCTTTAAACCCCTTGTAAAATTCCTGATCACATTGAATTTAACCTGACAACATTTCACCTACTGAAAAAATCATATATCAAGACTAGCTGTGTTTCTATCCAAAGATGTGAAATAAATTTATGCGCAAAACTGGAATATGACATCAAAGACATGCAAATAAAGCAGCGTTTCCATCCAAAGTCAAAGAGAACATTATTATCACATCCTGCTTAACTGGCGCCAAAAATCAACAGTTAAATGAAATTTGCCGCGGTAGGAGAAGCTGCGTGAATCTTTTCTTTATTTAATAAATGACCTGCGCCTCAGAAGACAAATGCAGACATGCAAAGAACGCGTAGGGGCGCTCAGACGTGGCGCACAGATGCTCATTATTCTGGAGGTAATTAATAATTATAATAACACCAGTACTGAAATGGTTAAGACATTTTCGATTGATCAAAACAACATTTCAGATGTTTTACAATGTGCTCAGCCAATTGGTTTGTCCATTCACACACATTTTTATCATCACATGATCTCTTATAACAAAATCACATGACTTTTTTTAATGCACATACTGGAGTTTGTTTAGTAGAAGTGTTTTTATCACAGTTTATGCGCATCTTTTATCTCATAAAAAGTTTATCTTACTCAGTTATGCGCATACATTTTTTATGCACATTTTCAAAACATATGCGCATCTTGGTGTTTCCATCATCCGCATATCCAAAATGCACATAAAAATAGGTGGATGGAAACATGGATGGATGGAATTCAGCATGGTCACTTTTAAGTCACCAAAGGATGCTGAGTCTTTTTTTTTTATATGTACTTCTAACTGAAACTCAATATTAAGTAGGGGGCAGGGTTTTATTATTGTGGATTATTCCCTTATAGTAAGAGGGACATGGATAAGAATATTATGGCTAAAGCCATCAAACTGACTTCAACAGAGAAGAGCCACTCCAAACTCAGAAGTTAATTGTTAGACTTTGAAGATTACCAATACAAAAATGTCTTTAGTGGAGTAACTGGCAGAGATTAAGGGTGCTTTCACTCTAGCACTTTTTGTCCACATCCGGGTTTGTTTGATGTCAGCGTTCAGTACGTTTAGCTAGTGTGAACACTGTCTTCTAAACTTAGGTGCGCACCCATGAACCGAACCCGAGTCTGCCTGAAAGAGATGGTCTGGGGTAGAGTTTGTGCAAACTCTTATATGCTTCACTTCTGGTATGAATGCAATCGTACCAAATAACGGAAGTGAACCGCCAACTGTACAACAAACTTTAGTTTTCATAACGTTCGTTTGTGTGTATGTCTGTGTAACACCTACCTTGGTAACAAGCAGTGCACAAGTCAATGCAAACAGTGATAATGTCTGCTTGTCTCCATCAAAAACAACTTCTGCAGTCATTGCATCATGTTCTGGACGTTTTTAATGTTTTTTTTTGTTTTGTTTTTTACGGCAGATAGACGCAAGTGTCTCTTTGTATTTTGGTTTTGAAAACAAACCAAAAGATTCAGTAAAAACAGAATGACAGTGATATGCATATGTCTCAGTTTTGGCGCTTTGCTTTTGTGACCGTCACCCAGCAACAGCTGTACACAAAACAACAGCTTGATGACGCAAGCGTACTGGGGTTTAGAAGGAAAAAAAGATGGTGTGAACACAAACCAGCCGAGAAAGTGGCAAGAGGGGACAATCGAACTTGGGTTCAGTCCAGGCAATGGAACCAAGTGTGAAAGCACCCTAATTGTTTACCTAAAAGTAAGAATGCACTAGCAAAATAAACATTGTACATTTTAATCTCACACAGACTTTAGGCTGCTTTTAATAAGGTTACAGTATGCCTTCTTAACTGACAGTATAATTAGCCAGATGAACAAACTGTAGAGTAAAACACATCCAGTCATCATTTTCTGTATAAACGTATTTTTATCACAAAGTCTTGTACATGTGTTGTCTGTTATGACCTATTCTACAAAGCGTAGTCCATCATAAACTTGACATTGTTTATTTTACCAATGACACACCACAAGTAGTGTTGCTAGAAGCCCACGTTTAAAAGACTCGGTCACTGAGGCTTTGCACTCTGTGTAAACAGTCAAGCCCAACCTTTCATGTGCAGTTCTTTGATCCTGAAATAGCGTTTCTCCTCATGCTCCCCAGTGTAGAGTGACATTTAAACAATTAGTGGCTTTTTGGCAATCAATGTCAGATTTAGCAAGAAATGTCTTGCACCACAAACCACATGAAATTCATTTGATCATGATCCAGCGGTGTGAGTCCTATCAGATTGAGAGACATTAGACACAGTCTAGTGTCTTTGGTTTCCCAAACTGCTGCTCATCTCTCAAATAGAGTTTTTGGTCAAGTCTGTTTCTGAATCATTGGCTTTAGCCCTTGAGCGCCAGTTTGGTTTAATGTGTGATGGTAATATTTCAGACTGCTGATTTCGTAATTTCCTGTAAAGGGGATCATTCCTCCGCAACATGCAAATGAACGAACAGGCCACTGCGGACACAATCAGAAGCACAGCAGTGAGGCTGATTATTAATCCGTTGTTGATGACATCATTATTTTGTCTTTTGGAAACCTCAATGGTCGTGACATTAATGCAGTTTTTTAAATGTCTACTTTGCAGGTCTGTGATCTCCACACACACCTCGTACTGCGTCAGTGAGTGTAAGTTTGTGAGGTTGAACTTTTTCACATTAGACACCACATGGGAGGTGAACTGCAAGGAGTGGTGCTGAGATTTGGTCGACCACTTAATATTCGAAACAAGACTTCCCTTGGGTGGCACCCAAGAAATGCTCATTGAATTTGGCTCTGTGTTTTCGACTTGGATGTGTAGAGATTCATTTACCAGCAGTGGATAATAGCCATTTACTCTGACAAAGACAGATATCATGTCCACACCTATGAGATTGTGGGCCACACAGGTGTACTGTCCAGCTTCGTTCTCTGTAATACCATAAATGTCAAGCGTTCCCTCAGGATGCAGGTGGTACATCTTGGAGACCATCTGAGGCAAGATCTTCTCGCCTGAAGGTGTGACCCAGTAAATCTCAGGTTCAGGGTCAGCGAATGCCCTGCAGTGCAGAGACACCAAATGTCCAGTTCCCACATTTACCTGATCGGGAAGGCTCTCTGGAGATATTAGTGGCAGGCAGATATCTGCCATTTCTCTTGAATGGACCTGCTTAACAAGACGACCTTCAAACTCTGAAGGCCCTGCGCATATAAGGGCATCCAGTTCCATGAATCGGACCTTGGTATTGTTCATATTGATCCAGCGGATGACACAGTCACAGTAAATGGGGTTGGAGTGGATGCTCACCTCTTGAAGGTTAGGCAAGGATTCCACTGTTATGTGATGAAGGGCCCGAAGGGCATTGCTATTCAGCATCAAGGACTCCAGTCTTGGGAGTTGAGAAAATGCATTTGGGTGAATATAGGAAAGTCGGGGGTTGTTTGTGGCTTCAATTTTGGTAAGCTCTGGTAGGTTATGCAACGCGAAGCTGTCGATTGAAACTAACTCTGGCATGCTGTTAATACCAAGTTCTTTCAAATGGAACATGTCGACAAAGTCACCCCTTTGGATCCTCTCTATGGGATTCTTGTTAAGGTCCAGAAATTTGAGGTTCCGCACTTGTCTGAGAGCAGCTTGAGGTACTTTTGGGAACATATTATCATAGAATGACACGCTTTCTAGCTTATCAAGGCCAACCAGGGCACTGTCAGGGATTTCAGTGAGGTTCATTCTGGATAGCACAAGACTGCGGAGATTGATAAGGGGCTTGAAATTCATGTCTTGTATTCTAGCAATTGGATTCTCTCCTATCATCAAGATTTCTAGCTGGGAAAGATCCTGAAACCACTCTGATCTTATGGCTCTTAGCTGGTTGGAATTAAGATGAAGCCTCAAGAGCTTATTAAGCCCTTGGAAAGCCTCTGCGCTGATCAAGGAGAGTAGGTTATGGTTAACATAGAACTCTTGTAAGTTTGGAAAGTGTGCAAGGAAATTATCATGAAGGCTGCTTAGCCAGTTCTCTTCTAGGTGCAAAGACAAAAGTTGTGGAAGGTGACCTATATAGATATCACTCAGTAAGGATATATTATTTCGAGATAGGTCTACCTCGGTTAGGTTTACCAGGTAGTCCAAGGGACTGTCAATCTTTGCAATACTGTTTGCCTGTGATAGAAGTACTTGTGTGTCTGAAGGCAACCTCTCTGGCAGAGTCAAAAGTCCTAGATCATTACAGTCCACAGTCGGAGCCTCATTATACATGGACAAGGGAGAGAACCAGGGTCGGATTTCACATTTGCACAGCTTGAGGCACACAACACTCCACTTAGAGGCCTGAACTGAGTTTGTCAGTGCGAGTCCTGCCAGCAAACAAACTGCAAACAGCAAATCTTTCATCTTGGTCCTGCTCTCTTCAGCTTGTAATTGGTCCTTATGGGGTCTGGCGTTCCAGGCGTTAAATTCACAAACACAGAATCATTTGTTATGACAACATCGGTGTATTTCTGCTGATGGCAAGTCCCCCAAAGCAGCGATTTTGTCTGTTATCGTCCTTGGCAGAGAGTTGCAACCTTTCAATTTACTCAGCTTTGGGTTGTCATGCAGGCTGCATATGTGAAGGTCAGCGTATCCTTAGGGGAATAGAAGCAGGGAAAGTGGATATTTGAAGGGTGAGCTCAGGTTCCTGTTGGGAATGGACCACTTGTCTGCCATCGTTATTATGTTCAATCAGTCACACTCGTCACTTCCCATCTGCGGAAAATAAGAGACAGGAAAGAGGTAATGAATATGGTGTCACATTAGCGTCAAGAAGAGACATATTGGCATTTAGGAGCATGAAAATATATTTAGGCCATATGAGTGAATGTATTATTGCTTTTTTGAGCCATCAAATAACACATTATTGCCACTTTGACCTCATACTCCTACCTTTTTTACACATGTCATGTGACCACAGAGACTGCTCTAGCAATATATTAATGTCAGGGGCTTTTTATGTGCATAAATGCTGGTGGTAAAAAAATTTGCATACATTTCCATAGTCCTGACTGTTTGGTTTATGACAGAAGCGTATATTTACTCCACCTGGTCTTTGTATAAGAGCATCAGTATGCAGTTCCATCTTATTTCTGTCACAAATCATTTTGCATTTGTGAGATAACGTGCTTTATTTGGTGACTGACTGGCCTGACACTTAAATCTGTTGCTTTCATTCCTACGCTATGATGCGTTATGAATATAATAACTTACTTTAACCACATTTATTTGAAAGCCAATTTAACAAGTGTCATTCCCATCATACATAACACATTTAATTTGTGTTTCGCATTCCTTTCGAACGTGTTATCCAAGCATACTAAGGGCATTGCTAACATTGGTTTTTATTGTCTCATAAATAGACATTAAAGCCAGCTGAATGCACAGAGGGGCAATTATTCCACAATGAAGTGCTATCCCAAAGGGCTTGGCGATAACCACGGTATTTTGTCTCTCAGTGGCAGCTGCCAGTGGCCTAGTAAGTTAATTAAGACATTTTAAAATGTGCCTGTAAACCCAGGCTGTGCTTTGTAGTGTACCTGTCCTGTGGTTGAGGAAAACTTACTTGAAATGTTTTAAATAGTGGAACAGCAGCTCTGTGTGTGTGAAATATGTGATTGTGGTGCTGCATGTGAGTTGTTCTTTACCCTTTAAGAGTATACAATTATTAAATACAGATGTTTTATGAGTGTTTAATAAAGTAATAAAGAAATTAATAAAATAACAAAGCATCTTAAAATGTTTCTTACTGTACATGACACTGCTCTTAGCATCAATCAAATGTTAAAAATGATGTCAACATGAAATCAAACATCTGAAATTTGACTATTTACAGAGTAGGGAGCAGTATACTTCAGATTCTAGCCAGCATTGGGCAGAATATCTGAAGAGAAGCTGAAGTGCAGTTTGATGTCATCAAAATTGTTGATATTTATTTTTAATATTGGTGAAAGTTCCGAATTGGCCATTGCTTTGGAGCACACTAGCTTATAGATTACCTTAAGGCTAGCATATTCATGCTGAAAGCCAATTTTTTATGATTTCACAAAGACTTTAAAGGGCACCTATGATGAAAATACTCTTTTGGAAGCTGTGTGTAGTTATAGTGTGTTCACAGTCATATTGGAGTGTTAGAAAAACAATAAGTCTCTTTTTTTTAAATTTCCTGATGTTAAAATAAAATCCAAATCCTTCCCATTATGAGGCCCACCACAACGTGATGTAGGAGTGTGGTTTCCCTGCCCACCGAATTGATTGACAGCCATGTATTAGCATGTCTCCATTGTAGCGTGTATAATCACATTCATAAGACAGGCAGACCCTCTAGTTTTTCTTGATTTTTTTATTTTTTTTGTGATTTTTTTTTTCGATAAAAAATTTCTTTGTGATGATGATTTTGTGGCGGTAATTTACTGAAATTTGCGGACAATTTTGCAATTATATACTGTATATAGCCTGGTAGGTGTGCAATCTGAAACAGTGACACAAATCATAAAAATAAAGCTTCTTTATTTTGGTCTCTTGTCAAGACGGTAGGGATTAAGCCACAGGAAAGTTGTATAACTCTTATTTTTATCCACAATCTTACTTTCTCTCAGATTTCTCTCCACAAGCATCTGACATCATGTCACACAAATGACATGCGTTAGGGCTTCCCCTACCGTAATAAACCTAAAACACAGATTGCCGTAAAACGCGTTAATGGCAGGAAAGCGTTTTCTCTCGTTAACTGCAGGGAATGAGTTAAACAAAATAATTTATCGATTTGACGCGCATCATAATACCATACATGTAAAGCAAAAATAATGGCCTTCAATTTGGTCACGTCCAGCGGCTGTCATCCGTGAACCCATCTCCATCAGTTTGTTCCATTGCTCTGTTTTCTTCAACTTTCTTTTGCAGTCTGAAGTGCGTCAAACGCACAAAACAAAATTTCGAAATCGGGATTAAAAGATCTGTTTAGGTCTCTGTGATCATCAATCATCATCAAATGTGATCAAGAATAAGTTTTACAAGTTTAAAACATTTTTTAAATACTGCATTTTTATAATAAAGTACAGCGATTTTACAGTCTTCATCACCACAGCCGCATGTCAGTACAATTATAAAAGAAGACACTTCAATCTTGGTTTGTGGAAGTTACATCAGGTTTATTTTGTACATTAACATGACAGATATTCATACAGAAGTGGATATTAATGTATATCCTGTCACATTTGCCGTGCAAAGTTAAACGGGCGCGCTATGTATGCGCATTTGAACTTTGTAACGACATTGTGTGTGACTCATCACAGAAAAATCTTACTCACAAACTTTACATGAGATCGGCTTCCTTCATGTCTGTCACTGTGCTGTTTATCTGGTGTGTGGAGAACTAGCATGGAAGGCACAGGCAACAAAAACAGCTACAATGTGTTCAGAGCTGTACCAATATTCAATATTCTGAAAGCTATAATAAATAATCTGATGGGTGTTTTGAGCTGAAACTTAACAGACACATTCTGGAGACACAAAAGACTTATCTCAAATCTTGAAAAAGGGGTAAAATAGGTGCCCTTTAACTTTCTGTCTTGCACAGGCTGACAACTTGATTACAAAAAAGTACTGCTATAGACTGTGTGGTTTGTGATAGAGTTTACATTCAATAATATCGATTGACAGCTCTTACATATATAAATATAAAAAATGTGGACGCTGACACAGAAAATCTCTTGTATAGTATATTTGCTAGATCTCACTCTATCTTTTGAAATTATGATTGGCTTGCAACCTTGAGGACAGAAAGCACAGAGCAGCCTGGCCAAGCTAGATGAAGCTGTCAGGATCACTATAGGAGCAGGTTTGCAAAAGAAGCCCTGTAGGACAGTGTGCTTATGTTAGTCTGACTATGGCAGCGAGTCAACACAAGCAGGTGGGAGCATTTTTTTTTTCTCCTCTGTTCTCCTTGCATTGCCATCTGTTTGGTCCTGTAGTCCGCTTTTTTGCCAGGATTGCGCAAGGATCACCATTTATCCCAACAACAGTGCAAATGATGAGGTTGTAAAACTTGTTTCAGAAGCCGCTTACTGTCTCATGTATGAGAATTAGATGGTGTGTTGAAGTGTTAAGAGAGGCTGACTGTAAGAAATGGCTTTTTTGATGTCAAGAAATTAGTATTATTACAAAAGCGTAATTTTAATTGTGTATTTCACATGAGGAGTGGGATGTTGAACAGTTCTGGCCTAGGATGGCTGTCATCCCATTTCTCAACCAATGAGAACATTTGGAATTAGCCTAATGCTGAGATCACACCAAATAAAGAGCAATGTCACTCGCATTAGCTTACTTGTGGGATGTTTTTCACCTCGAGCTAATTTAATTCACTGATTCCCCTATAATTGCATTTAATTCCGTTATATTTATTTGTTTGCACTGACTTTTTATGCATACTTAATATGTAAGAATACTTAAGTTTGCTTTTGGTGTGAACCCAGCATATTATAATAAATACGCTATAGGCAGTCACAAATCTATAAATAAATGTTCTGAAGAAAATTAAAGGTTTCCCGTGCTCAGATTAGTGGGAAGTAGTGAATACTGTAGGGACCCTGTAATTCTGAACATAGTTCATCCATAAAGCTCTCCGTGAACAGTGTTATAGTGTTATATCTGAAAACAGCTTGGTGCAAGGACAAGATCTCAGAACCACTGATCACTTAATTATGACTGAATATTTGCTGTGGCAGTTGGTTTTAGATTTAATTTGATTACATTAATGTTTAAGTTAAGATTTACACTGTTTTTGTTGGCACAATGGCCTAGTGGTTAGCGCGCTGACATGATGCAGTAGCACTTCAGGGCGTCCCGAGTTCAAATCCCAGCTCGAGTCATTTCCCGTCCCTACCCCCTCTCTCTCTGAATACTGTCCTATCCACTTAATAAAAGCAAAAAGGCCAAAAAAAATGTTTTACACTGCTTTAACTGTTAATAAGTAAATAAAATACTGCTATAAAAACACTTTAGGTATTGAAAATTTCATTGCACTTTCTTCCATATACAATAACTTTTCAAATAAAAGTGCACAATGTACTACTTTTGAATTCATGATAGTAATTAATCACAATTTAAAAAATGTAATCTGTGCTCAAAACAAATATTTATACAACAGTTCTGTCTGGTTCTCGAATCTGAAATTCCAATATACTGCAATAACAAAACTCGTACAGCCTCTTCACTTTTGTGTATTACTCCGCCCACATAGAGTGACAGCAGATCAATAAACTCACTACAGTTTAACAAATATTGCAGCTGTTGGACAACATATTGTACTTTCAAAGCTTTTTACGTGAGAATGTAGTTGATTAGCCTGCATCTATGCAGTTTATCTATAAGGATACTGCCTATTTTAAATATTTATAATTTCGGAGATAGTGTTGGTGGCCATTAGTCTGTTATTGAGCGGTTAAAGTTGTCCATCCACAATGGTGAAAAAGGCAGCATAATAAGCCCTTAAAGGAAATCTCATAATTTCTAACTACAGCTGATCAAATCATTATTGAACTGGTAAATGACATTCTAAGTTAATCTCTCTTTTGTATTTTGTAGTGCTGCATTTATACCATATAATTGTAGTTTATTGAGTGTGAGATGAGACTGAGATTAAGTGTTTATTTCTGAGTGTGACACACATACACTCAAACACATGCCGTGTTCTCTTCATCTCTCCCATTTCTGTCTATTTTCTGTTAAGAGCTATGCTGTAAAGATGCCCACACACACTAATCTGCCATGTTCCAGTATGTGTCCTTGTTACTGAGAGCCTCCACTGTTTTGCTCACTTCATTATGGCAAATAGTGATTGAAATAGTAGAGAGTGCTTCTGTTTCTGAATGCAGGAACGAGTCAAAGGGTCAGTTAACCAGCATCATGGCTCGACATGCGCATTATTCATGCATACGGATACATGGTGTGTTGCAGAATGTTAATGTAATGCTATAATGATGTGGTTTTATCAATGATGAATTATGGTTTGTGAAACAGTGGTTGAATGCGAGTGGACAGTTGGATTTCCACTGGAACGCTTCACTGATAGTATCAAACCACCCTGATCTCACGAAAACATTTAACTATATAAGTACACGTAGAAGTTAAGTGGTTGTAAACAATTTATTAAAGTTGAATTTAAACAAACAAATTAAGTTAAACATTACAACTTTTAATTTGTTTGTTTAAAATTCAACCCATATAAAGTGTTTGCAACGATTTCGCAGAAATCTTTTTTTTTCAGTGTATTGTCAGAAAAGTGGCTAATTTGTAGGAATTCATACGATTTTATTCATACAAAAAATCGTTTCCAAATTCCACCCCTAATATATATATCCCAATGCCATTGGGGGATGAGCACATCATACTAAAATGTAGGTATGAGATTGTACAAATTTATACAAAGTAGCCACAAAATCAAAAACAGTCATTTTAAAAATACTAGAAATATGTTATATATACAGTTGAAGTCAGAGTTATAAGCCCCCTTTGAATAATTTTTCTTTTTTAAATATTTCCCAAATAATGTTTGACAGAGCAAGGAAAACAGTCTTGCCTTGAAAATGATTTCACAGTATGTCTGATATTTTTTCTTCTGGAGAAAGTCGTATTTGTTTTATTTCGGCTAGAATAAAAGCAGTTTTAAATTTTTTAAAAGACATTTTAAGGTCAATATTATTAGCCCCTTTAAGCTATATATTTTTTCAATAGTCTACAGAACAAACCATCATTTTACAATAACTTGCCTAATTACCCTAACCTGCCTAGTTAACCTAATTAACCTGGTTAAGCCTTTAAATGTCACTTTAAGCTGAATACGTTTGTCTTAAAATACTATACTAAATACTATTATCTTAAAAATATCTAGTAAAATATTATTTGTCATCATGGCAAAGATAAAATAAATCAGTTATTAGAAATAAGTTATAAAAATTATTATGTTTAGAAATGTGTTGAAAAAATATTCTCTGTTAATTAGAATTTGGGGAAGAAAAAAATAGGGGGACTAATAATTCAGGGGGGCTAATAATTTTGACAATTTACATTCCTTTAAATAAGCACTGTTATTTTTGTAACCCACTTTTAATACATGTACTGTATGATCCTAAAAATAAACACAAAATAAAAGCTGCGACTTTTTAATAGCATGAAATAGTTGGACATGGGGTCTTTAAAAATCTAAATGAATCTGTAACAATTGAACTGTAACATACATTTTATTTTAAATTAAAATTAATGTTAAATTTGAGCTGATTCATGTTATTTATACTTATGTATACTTATAATGCATTTATGTAATAATGTTATGGTTAGCTTATTTGTATATTATTGCATATTTTTTATTATAAATTCCTCTTAAAAGGTTATTTATATCAAATATAATCGTATATTAAAATATTATACAATACTTTAAATTATTTAAAAAAAAATTTAAAATAAATGCCATTAAATAAGATTTATTGGTAGAAAATATAGCAATATTAGCAAAATGTTATTATTTTATAGCACCTTTTGCAAAAAAAAAATTGGGTTATTTTCACTTTAATTATTTTGTGGCCTTTATGTAAAATTAGTTTCAGTTTATTCCCAAGGTAACATTTCTAATTAAAGTGACATTTTTTTTTACATTAGTTAGTACTAAAACTGAAATCTAAAGACCAAAAGTTAAATGGATTTGTAGAAAAATACATGATTTATAACAAAAATTATTGCAAATAAAGCCAAAGCTGAATGTAAGATGCTTGGTTGTTCATTCAATAGTGAAATCAATCTAAAATCCTGCCATATTTGAAGCACAAAGTGCATTTTGATTCACCGAATGACTGAGTGCTGTGAGTTTTTGTCGACGTGTTTTTCTCTCTCTTTTTGACTGGAAGTGTGTAGTGTATTTTGTCGGAACAACACCAACAGCAGTTCCTCTGTCCATGTGCATTAATCACACATTTTTGTTGACAACCCCTTTCCTAGAGTCAAGAGTCCATCCACTTTACCTGAAATATTTATGGCTTGCCTCTTTTAGAGAAAGCACTCATGAAACGAACACACACAGACACACAAACACTCATCTGAAGCAACAGACAACACATAAAATGGCCCTGCTGCGCAATGTTTTATTCACCAGGAATGAGTTGAAATCTTGCCGTACTTTTTTTTTTTTAGCAAAGTGTGTGTGGGGTGCCATCTGGAATTTGAGGTGACACCTTGTCACATTATGATGTAAAAAAAAGCCTTCCCCTTTGGTCTGTGTTTAGGAGTGGAGTGGATCTGAAGTGCTGCTCGGGTTTGGTTTCAAACTGCACAGTGAATGAAAGTAAGAACGATAAACGTGTGCAAAACCCAGACAGTTAATGGATTTCAATAACAAATTACAAATACTCAGACTACTCTAATTAAGTAATTTTTCCACAGGAATTCATCACAAAGTAGCTTTAAAAATGTGTACTTTTCCATGAAAATTTTTACTCCACTAATCCTTTCAAACTGCAGTCACTAATTAATTTTTTCTTGCCTACGTTGATTGACTAGGTAGAATAATCAGTTCTGTGATTCCTGTCCAATCAAATCTTGCATTGAAAATATTTATAGTAAAAATTCAATTTAATGAAACTAAATTTTAGTTAATTCAAAATTTAGTTAATTGTTAATTCAAATTTAATGAAACTTGACGCTGGTGAATGTTGTAGCAATTGCATTGTGTAACCAAAAGGTGGCGACAAACAACCATCAATATTATTAAAATAGGTTTTCAAAAACGATCCACCTATAATGAAACATGAAGTTTTATGTATGAATTGTTGAATCACTAATTGAAAATAAATATGATATGTTTTACAAGATGTTAGATTTCTTTAGCATTATCAGCAACAGTAGCAAAGATCATTTTTTGTATTGAATATTTTTCTTGTTTTCAGCTGGTTCTTTTCTGATTTTTATTTTTATTAAAATGTTCTAAGTTCTGTTTGTTAAAACCGATGTTTTTTGCAGTAATATTTTTGTATAAATGGAAAGCAATTGATATTTGTCTCCTCCCTTTTTTGCTGATCCAAAAAATGGTCCAATCTGTGACTCAAAAACCATATTGTGATCTGAACTGTGAGATTTGTGATTCGTTACACCACTACTGCTGGATGCTCTTAGCTTGTTAGTCAGGGTTCAAAATTATTAACTAAAGCCTTGTTCCTGAAGGCACATCAACAGTACACATTTTCAATGTCTCCCTAATCAAACACACCTGAATCAACTCATCAGAACATTAGAAGAGACTCCAAACCCTCAAATGAATAGATCAGAAAAAAGAGACGTCGAAAATATGTACTGTCAGTGTGCCTCCAGGAACAGGGTTAGGAAACACTGACCTAAGCGTTAACAATGTTACAGCTGTATTGTTTGCCTCTTGGGTTACACTGATTTTGCTCCGCATGTAAACGCATCAACCTTAAGCTACATTTTTAATCTGCAGGCTATGAGGTGGAATCAATTTCACAGCGTAATACTCACTTTAAAAAATGTTAGTTCTTACTAATACTTTGAGCAGTATTTACAACAGATTCATTTACTCCACTTGCACTACTTTTTGTGGCAAATAATGGTACTTAAGTATAATTTCTGTACTCTTTAAACCACTGATGGATTGTACATTTAACTCTTAACCATTGGTGTTCACCTGCGTGGTTTCAAATCCACTTTTAGTTTGTCTTGAAAAGCTGTAAAATTAGCTGAGGGAATGTTTTCAATTTACGTTTTAATTCATTTACAGATCCTGTAGGTGATCTGTCACGCTTTTTGTCTTTATAGAGATGTCAATAATATCTAGTTTCAAATTTATCGAGTGCTGCACTAAACACAACTAGTAATCATTAGTAATAATCGAATAAAAAAATACAATGAAATGAAATAAAGTAGAAATAAAAAGAAATGCAGTACATTTGAAAAAGAGTCAAATATGATATAAAATAACAAAAATAGAATAAAACTGTAGAACTGAAGACAGCAGAATGAAAGACAAAATAATAATATAGAATACATTTGAAAAACTAAACTGAAAATGAATTGAACTTGAAGAGAATAGATTAGAAAAAACATGAAACAAGAATAGAATTCTGAAGAAGACTGTGGAATGAATAAGAGCATAATAAATTAGAATAAATTAAACTTTGGGAAAAGAGTAGCACAGAATGAACTAGAATAGTATAGAAAAACAATTCAAAGGAAAAGTAGAACTTAACAGCAGAATGAAACAGTAAAGGATAGAATATGGATACTATAAAATATAATAAAATGAAATATAGTAGAAAAGCATTGTTAATGAAACAACAGAATGAAACAGAATGGAAGCATTTAAACAGAATAGTAGAGCAGAATCTAACAATGGACAGAATAGGATTGAAAAACAGAATAAATCGAAAACACAAAAACTGAAGACAGCTGAATGAGATCAGAACAGAATAAATGTCAAATTATTGTGGAGTCAAATATACAAGGATGACTTCTACATGCATTCTACATTGTAAAAAAAAAAAAAACAAGGTTCCGCAGAATTCTTTCATGTTGCTCCAACACAAATCGATTAAGTTAACTTAATTATTTTTACAAATTTAAGTAGATTGAACATAAATCAGTTAAGTTGTCCCAAAAAAAACTTGTGTTGATTTAGCTCATTTTAAGCTCAGCTCAGTGTACTCTGTTAGGGTTTATTCATAATGCTATTATATAACAATTCTATTATATAATAATTATATTTTACATAATTCAAATTCTATATTCAGTTCTGTTTTAGTTCATTCTTTTTAATATTATAATATATTTATAATATTTTCATTATGTGTTTGTTTCAGTATGCATTTTTCAATTCTGTTTTATTTAGATTTTTTTTTTTTACTTTGTTCTACTCTATTCTCATTTGTCTATTCCATACTGTTCTACTTAACACAATCATATTGTTTTCTGCTCTTTTCTAAGTTGGCCCTACTCTGAGTCTGCCATGCTATGTCCAATTATTATTTAATAATATAGTTTTCTTCTATTCTTTACTGTTTTAGATTTTGTCCTATTTCAATCTAATCTGTGTTCTATTCAATTATGTTTTATTTCAATATATGCTGTGCTCAGTTTTACTCCATTTGCTTTCAATGATTTATTCTGCTCTGTTCTATTTTGTAATCCATTTTATTTAGTTATATAATATAATTTATTAATATGAATATTAATTTAAAAATTCACATTTTTTTCTGTTGATTTCCACTATATTCTTTTGTGGTTTACTTTAATGTATCTTCTGTTGTTTTCAATTCCCTGAACTGTGGTATTGAATTATGTCATTTAATTTTGTTGTACTCTATTCTGTTCTATTCTTTCATTTTGTATTCTGTTCTGTGTCTTAGGTTTGCTCTGCTTTACTGTATGTCCAGTTCTAATTTAGTTTTTTATAGTTTGCATTCTGCATTGTTCTATATTCTGTTCTATTCCATTCTAATTTGTTATATTCAGTTTGGTGCTACTGATCTCAGTTCTACTACATTTTTCTTTGTCATTCCTTTCTCTTCCATTTATTTATGTTTTATTGTGTATTCTGTTACAGATTTCATTTCTGTTTCTTTTTTTTGCAATTTATTGTATTCTCTTCTGTGATGTTCTGCATTCTATGTTCATTTCTGCTCTATTCTAGTTTGTTATTTTCTGTTTTCTGTTTTCATTCTTTTCTACAGATGAGATCATAATATTCTCATCTATTTTTTTAAAGATGCACAATATAATGGTGGCCATATCAATACGGGCCGATAAATGCTATGTTTAGTGATATCGTTAACGGTCCGATATCAAAATTAGGCCGATATCTTTAAGCCGATAGATTACATAATTGTACAGAACTGCTTGCCTCGCTCACTGTATGCGTGGGTTGAACTTGTTTAAACTTGTCTAGTGCACTATAACTGAGCTTTCCTCACATTGTTTATTCCTTTAAAGTTTGTCCTTGCTTTGTGTGGTATTGCTGTGCATTAATAACTCAGTAAGTAACCATATTCCTTATCATTGTAGATATGTTTAATAGAGTGCTATTGTGTATTTTGCTTTAAATCGTCTCTGGAAAAATATTACATGTGTAAACATAATAGCAACAATGCACACGGGCTAAATAACTTGTTGAGTTGTTTGTAATCTAATATGATTATTTGTTATTATCAACGCGATGCTTGGCATGTGTTGTTGATGTAAGATTGTATTCAGTTTGATCGGCATATTTATAATGATTATAACGAACGTGATGGCTATCACCGATCTGACTCTGAGGACAAATCTGACTCTGCTTTGCGTGCACACGCATCACACTGCGCCTGCAGTTAAAGTTTCAAACTCACAGCGGTTTATTATAAACCTTTCATCGACCATTTTTTCCCGCTATTGACAGCAAGAACGAACATAGAAGCGTTGTCTGATTGACAAGCAGCACTGACATGTGTTCAAAATAATCTAAAACGCCAAATGGGACAGATTTATGTCGCAATTTCGCAAGCTTTTCGCTTGTATGGTGGCTCTGAACTGCCAAAAAAACGTATTCGGACATTACATATTTGTACATATGTACATTACTGTAACAAGCTGTATTCAAGAACATTTGAGCTGGTTTCAGTTCTTATAGTTCTTTCATTTTCATTTTATTTAAAATATATTTATTTTGTTAATTAAATCCCATTTTGTTATTTAACCTATTATTTTTATGCAACAGTCAAATTGCATGTTAATTTGCTATGAAGAAAAATAAATAATTAATTTGGCATGCTGATTTACTGTATGTGAAATTGTTAATATAGGTGTATAAAAATCACCTTGCAATTTTGAAATTATATATATTTTTTGCTTTAAGTACTGTAGGTCATTCTAAGATCTGTTAAAACTTTTATAAAGTTTTTCAAATAAAATCAGTTGTTCACTGTAGAAAAATAGAACATTTTGAAATATTTATATTTATTGGCTAAAATATATTGGTAACCGGCCTCCAAATCTTAAGAATTATCGGTTATCAATATCGGCCAAAAAGTCCATATCGGTGCATCCCTAATTTTTTTTATCTTCTGCTATGTTCAGTTCTTTTCTTTCTTTCTTTTTGCATATACAGTAGTTCGACTCCATTTGGCCTTTTGGTTTTCTTTAACTCTGTTATTTCTGTTTAATCCTGTTCTACTCAGTTCTATTCCATTCCAATTATGTTTATTCAATTCCATTCTCTCTACTCCGTAATTCTATTCTGTCCACATAATATACAAACTAACCAAATGTATTTCATGAGTTATGAGCTTGGCATGGCTAGGTGAGTGTGTTTTCCCCAGCGTGCTGTAATATATCAGCATTGTTTCCTATCATGCTACATGGCGTCACTTCAAACGCCTGGTGTGTAGTGTAATTAGATAAGATACTATGCTGACATGGCCTGTGTGTGTGTGTGTGTGTATGTGTGTATGTGTGTGTGTGTGTGTGTGTGTGTGTGTGTGTGTGTGTGTGTGTGTTTGTGTGTGTGTGTTTGTGAGTGTGTTATAGTCGTACAGCTCTCACCTGCTCTCCGCACTGCTGGTGAACACACCGCATGACAGCAATTAATTACGCTTCAGCACTGCTGACAGAATCCCTATAGATATATCAGCTATTTCTGTCGCATATTCTTCAGCCCTGTCTCAAGACATGTTAGCATTTTTTTCCACTATTGTCCCTATTGATTTCTCTCTCTCGCTTTCTCTTTGCTCCTATATACACTTTGTTCATACACATTAGGCATAAACCAGTGCTGCTTAAACTGAATATGTGTCATTTTTATCCTCCATAAAGCTTTGTTAGTAGATTTTGATTATAAACCATACACTGAAACTTTGTAACCCCATAGGGTTTTCATACAAAATTTTGAGCTGACACAAAAGCAGCCTTGATTCAGCAGTGTATATTGACATATTTACAATACAATAGTGGTACAGAAGTTCTTCTGGAGCAACATTTAGGTGTTTATGCAGACTGCGTAATGCAGCCCAGAGGTTGCATGAATGCATTTATACTGCAATTACAGCAGTATACTTTCTTACTACTATGATCTAAGGTGGTTGCTTTAATCTAGTCTGGCTTTTATGCAGTATTAGACTTTGATCAGGCAAGAAGCAACATTAAATTGTTTCTTTACACTAAAATGAAAATTACAATCGTCTTCAAAATACAAACTAAGATGATCTAGAGCACTCTCATCCTCCATAGACAGTCTCACCTCATTCAAAGTCCAGAAAAATACCAAAAAAACTTCCTCCAAACAGATCGTATTTCTTCAGTGGTTCGTTCAAAATATTATCAAACTACAAGAATACTTTTGTGTGCACAAAAACAATGATTTTATTCAATAGCTCCTTCTCCTCAGTGTCAGTGTAGGGCGCACAATCATCGTGCTCGGTCACGCCCCTGATTTATTGCCTCACCTGTGCTTTGTTTCAAATAGAGGAAGTCCCGCAATGCATCCAGTGCACAGTGCTCTTGAACAATATACTGACACTGAGGAGAAGAAACTGCTGGATAGAGTCATTGTTTTTTATTAATGTGTGCACAAAAGAGTTCTTGTAGCTTAATTATATTTTGATTGAAACACTAAAGTCACATGGACTGTTTTGACCAACGATATTTCACGGTAATTCGTAACTTTTTGATTTAGTGGCTAATTCGTATGAATCTCATTGATATCTCAATTTAGCATGATTTGCTCATCCCCCAATGACAGTGGGGTTTAGGGGTGGGGTTGGGTGTCACGCCTCCTTTTTAAAATTGTACATTTTTGTAAGACTGAACTCGTACGGATTAGCGTCTAAACTGACAAAACCTAAAATAGTTACATTTCCTTGTGAGATCAGGCTGGTTTTGCCTATTTTTTTTGGTATGTTTTTAGACTTTGAACAAGTTGGGACCATGGATAATCAGTGAACTCTCAGATTGCTTTGAAGAGTAATGAAGGTCGCAGGAGGTTGAATCGACACAAGGGTGAATAATAAATTAATAAGGGAATTTTTATTTTTGGGTGAACTATACCTTTAATTCAGCTCAGTATTCTCATATTTGCACTGCAGTGTGGGACAGAATTGCTGAACAGAATTGATGTCTTTACCAAGAATATTTAATACGGCTCAGAGCATGAATGTGTTTATACTGCTCTTATACACCTTTACACTACAAACCAAGGTGGCCGCTTAAACTTAGTCTGACTTTTATGTGACATTGCGTCTTCAAACTAAATTTTGAGCAGGCACAGCGCAACCTTAATTCAGCAGTTTATATTGCCAATGTTACGCTGCAAATGTGGCAAAGTAATGCTTTTAAGCAGACTTGAATGCAGCTCAAAGGTGGCATAAATGCATTTAGACTGCAATTACAACTGTACACTCTATTATCCCAAACTAAGGTGTCAGCTTTAACTTAGTCTGGCTTTAATGCGACATTGCGTTTTTACAAAAAATTTGGAGCAGACACAGAGCAGCCTTTCTCAGCTGTTTATTTGTACAACAATATATTTTGACTAGAAGTTGACACTTATATCTCTTTAAATTTTCAATAAAGGAATCATCATCATACAAATCTACTAATAACAAAAAAGTCAGAGTGATATTAATATATTCTTAAATTGATTGCATAATGAAGGTATGCATTACCAAATTTATGACCACCCCCCCCCCCCAACACACACACACACATATACAAAATTCAATTTCCTCTTGACAACCTCCATCACATTATTAGATTCAGTTATTTCCTCCCCTTGATACCTGTAGAGTCTCTCCTCGAGATTACGACATATTTACGAGTAGGTATTTTTTATCACAAACATGATTAAACGGACGATGATAAATGCCTTCAGAAGTGATACAAGTCTCATATGTAGTTATTCAAACATTAAGAGCGCATACAGTACGACCTCTGCATTGGCTTGCTATTAAAATCCCCCCTCAGAAAAGATGCACATGAGTCACGAAAGCGTGAGAGAGACGCGCTTACCGGAGAGAATGAGATTCCTTGTTTGAAACGCATAATGTATTCCCTTCCACTCCTTCGCGTGAACAAGCTCCAGAATCGTGGGGTTTTATTGAGATTTAGCTCCACGTGAATTGTAGCTTTATTTGAGAGCGTGTGAGATGTGGAGTCGCTCTCCATACGGGAAAAGGATGCTGAGCGCTCGGCGGGCTGAGGAGAGGAGAAGCGCGTGTCCGTCCAGCCTTCAGCGCCGCGCTTCTGATGATACACACATGCTGGTGCGCGCTCCCTCCTCCCAGTTTCCCCGGGGACAGACAAATTGCCTCCTGTCGTTCGCGCGCTTGGTGCAAGCTGATTGGTCGAGGCGAGCTGTCAGTCAGGTGAGGGCTGTCTCATGTATATATGAGCTAGAAGAAGGGGCAAGGCTACTGCTTCGCTTCTCCCACTTTTACTCCATTTATGCCTTGTCAATATAGAGGGTTTTTTTAATCTCTGAAAATGTCGCTTGAATATTTGTGGTTTTAAGAAGACTGCAATATTATATTATGTTTAATATTTCTGACTGAATAATTAAAATATGTTAACATTAAGAGGTTGTGGTGTATCTTTTGCAAACCAAAGCTGCATTTATTTGGTTTAAAATACAGGAAAAAGGCATGAACTGTTATAACAATAAGTGTTTTGCATATAAATTTTATTAAAAAGTATAATATGATTTTTAAAAGTAAACAATCCTGTGATGTCAAGGAAATTTTAACAGTTAAAGTCTTCAATGTCACTTGATTTTTATTCTAATACACTTCATAGCTTAATGCTCAAGAAACATTTATTCTTTTTGGGGGCATTTTGCCTTTATTGACAAGACAGTATATAGTTAGGAAGTAAAGTTGGAGAGAGGAGGGTGGGATTGGGAAACGTCCATTAACCAGGATTCGAACTCAGGATACCCGAAGCACATCAACACTATATGTTGGTGCACTGCCCACTAGGATATTGGCACCCCCACATTTCTTCTTAATATTAATATTAAATGTGAAATTTTATAAAAATGAATACAAAATTTTTATTAATAGAAATGTTATAAATTAAAAATATATATATTTGTTGGATGTCCTGTCGGATATGGTGTTAGCGAGAGCTCAAACATCCTGTAAGTTAAGAAAACACTTGCAAATATTAAAAATACTAACAAACTAAGAAAACATCTTTATCAGTTTGATTAAAATATGTGCATGCAAATTATCACAGTACATTCAAATAATGGGCTGCAAATAGTGCAAACCACAACAGAAATGTGTAGGACCCTAAAATGTGACAAACCCTGCTGCTTTCTGTTTAGAGTCAGAAGTGTTGTTGGAAATAAGAAAGATACATTTTTTTGTATAGTTTAACATCCTGGTCATACTTTTTTTGGTGTTTGTATATTTTTAGCCCCAATAATCTGACGTATGGCACAATTAACATTATCGCTGAGTCTGACTCTAAACCGGAAGCAAACGAGTTAATCACTTTTTGGGATCCCCTACACATTTCTATTATAGTCTGCAAAACATTTTTTGTATTTAAGTGAGTTGTGAGAATTTGTGTGCATAACTGATGAAGATATTTCTATTTGCATGTGTTTTCTCAACTCATTACAGCTCTCTTAGCTCCTTCACAGGACCTTTAAAGGGGTGGTCCGCTGTGTTTTTTTTTAAGCTTGGTTGTGTTTATGGGTTGCAAAACAATGTGTGCTCATGCTTCATTTGTAATAAATCATGTTACTTTTTCACATATCTTACTTAAATTATATACTGCTACTCGGCTAACATGAAAATGACTATCATACTTCGTAGTTCCTTTGAAGGAACGCCCTCAAGAGGCTCTGATTGGTCAGCTAACATAATGTGCTGTAATTCGCAGATCAGCTCCACGTCACCAGGAAGCATCACACCTCTACTAGCACGTGCTTTGCCATTGTGTATCAGTTTGAGCCTGAATCAAACTGAAAATGAAGAGGACGCAGCTGATTCTCACTCCTGCTTTCTAAAATAAAACCTGACAAGTGTATTTCATATATATATTCGGGTTATATGTGTGAGTAATATGAACCGTTCACATATCTTTTGCAAATTTGTTATTTGAGATGTAGAAAGCAGGGAAAGCGGCTGCATAGAGATACACTGTAGCGCTGGTGAAGATTGTGGGTGTTTGCAGGGCTTTGACGGATAAATATGAATTTGAAGCTTAATTGTCAACAGTGCCAAACAGCATTCCCTGTTGTTTACATCCTTGTTTGTCCTTGCTACAACATACTCGCATTCCACAGCTTCGTCTTTTATGGTTGGAGCTGTTCTTTCTTTGAGGAGTTTTTAGCTGAATCCAGCACTAAACTGGGATAGCTTCTGGAAGTTGTCCTTTGTCAAATGCTAGAGCTATATCTTTCTAATAATTATCTGTAGCATAATTAAAATTAAATTGTAAGCTTTTCTCTCTTTGTGTCATGCAGGGTGAATGCACGTAACCTGAAGGGTTTATGACATCATTAACCCAGATGTATTTTTTGTAGTCCCCAAACTTTGTTCACTGTAGGCTTTGCTAAGCTAACTCTATAAAAGCCAATGTCTCCCTTTGCATTAAATTTTAAGCGTATTATGTTCAAAGATTCACTTCAATTCAATTCATCTTTATTTGTATAGCGCTTATACAATGTAGATTGTGTCAAAGCAGCTTCACATGGAAGTTTATAGTGAATTGAAACAGTGACAGTTCAGTTTTCAGAGTTTAAGTTCAGTTTAGTTTAGCTCAATTCAGTGTGGTCCAAAGTGGTTAGTCCAAACACTGAGGAGCAATTCCATCGATGCGCAGCTCTACAGATCCTGAACCATGCAAGCCAGTGGCGACAGCGGCGAGGAAAAAACTTCACCAATTGGCGAAAGTGAAGAATTTAAAAAACCTCGAGAGAAACCAGGCTCAGTTGGGCACGACCATTTCTCCTATGGCTTATATGGTTAACCTGATGAAAAATGTGTTTTATTTTGTTTCTAGAAAACAAAATAAAACACTTTCTTAAAACCTTGTGGATTATTTTTGACAGCAAACTCCCTAAAATGGGATCAAGCTAAGACAAATTACAAGGTTTATAACAACTTTTTTTACTCATAAATCATAATTGAGCATTTGCAATAAACTCCCAGTTGTGAACTAAAGTGATCATATACAGTAACAAACCAGAAATAAGTAATGAGTTTTGGCTAATAACTGTCAATAGCTAATGCTCATGTAAACACTTATTATTATTATTATAAAAGAGCCAAGTCAGAAAGACAATACATGTCATATGCTGTCATATTTGCTTGTTTATTATATTTGTTTAATGTCGAATAGTTTTAGGGTTTAGAAGACCTCACACAAACATAAACCTCAACAACACAAATACAAAAATCATTTTGGCCTAGTTTTAATATTGTACTTTTTGTTATTGTTGTTGTTTTATTAGTTGCTTTCATAACTATTTCTTAAATACAGGCTACAACCACCATTTTTGTCAAATCATAATTGAGGTCTTAAGACGAAGAACCATATAAGTCCATATTTTCATTTTTTTTTTGGATTGTGAACATTATATGATATATTTTTACTTTACTTGAAGATAGACAACAAAAGCTTCTTAATTCTAAGAAGATCCAACTTTTCAAGGTCAGTATTAAAAATACAAAGTTATTGTCATTTATATTTCTCAAAAGTGAAAGAACGGTGTATGTCTAGTTAGTGTGGAATAACAATAGAACTTCAATTCATCATGTCATTTTAAACCACTAAGGATCTGATTTCTTTATTTACTTAGTTTTAAGACAGTAACAGAAACATCAGGTTAATATTAAGAATTTCTTTCAAGTTTATTATTATTATTATTATTATTTTATTTATTTAATTTTTTTAACAGAAATTACAGTATGTACAATGCATAGACCTGCAGTACAGGTAATAACAATCAATTATTAACAATAATTAAATATAAATAAATAAATAAATAAATAAATAAATAAATAAATAAATAAATAAATAAAT
>CAIGQZ010033231.1:550076-595169 GCA_903798205.1 Danio tinwini
AATAAATAAATAAATAAATAAATAAATAAATAAATAAATAAATAAATCTTTATCATGATGGGCATAGTCTCTGAGCTTTTGATCACCTCTTGTATGTTTAGATGGGTCCAAAAGTGTACCTTGTCATTTATTTAGAAACGCTGGCGCAGTGCACCTGTGTACATACTACTTCATACTGTTCTAGCGCACCTGTATATATACTGCTTCAAACTGTTCTTGCGCTCTGCCATCTCACGATATAAATAAATATATAAACAAACTCTGCTTACCATAGTTTACACAGGACTGGTAGGAAATATGCATTGATACAGCTTTATTATGTATGGTATGTAGCTATATATTGATACGTTAATTGTTTATGTGGTGTTTAGCGCTCCTCTGTGCGTTCAGAGAGAGAGAGAGATCACGTCACATATACGGTTCTTCCACTCATCTCTTTTGGTGGATTTTTCCCTGATTTTTGTTCTCCTCTTTGAAACAAATATGGTTTCCCAGCATCCCTCAAAGCCTTCCTTACTCTGTCCTTCCATTTGTTTGTGTCAGCTCTCCCTTTTTTGCAGAGTTTTTTTTTTTTTTTTTTTGTCCGAAGCGGACATGACAGCAAGTGGCATCTCTATTATTCTTAGTGAACATAAATGTTTTTTTCTGTGTGGTGCTATTTTAATGTTTAATATACAGACTCACGGTTGTGCAAAATATCCCCATACTGTTTGTGTATATAAAGTCCACACATACAATTAATGTCACATGGTTATCAATTTTTATTTTATTTATACGGTTGTTCGTCACATGCACTCAATTATTAAACCATACATTTTTGGTCAAACAATTAGCTGTTTCTAGATAAATGCTAAAAGCTACGGAGCTATTTGTAAGTGAATACATTTGCTTCACCTATCTATCTCCATATGGACTAGTTTTCTGATGTGGTCAGTTTGCTCTGTAGCTCACTTTATACGGTGTTCTGATGCAGAACACTCATGTTCAAGTCCAGTGAAGCATGGTCCAACAAAAGAGATGAAAGTAATATAAAATCAAAGTAAAGCTTTTTTTTTGGTACATTTGCTTTTGATAATACTATTGGTTAGGTTTAGAGAAGGGTTTAGGTCAGTGGTTTGCTTGATCTGTAAATCTGTCATTTGAAATATGCAACAAAATATACATAATTTATATTTTGCAAAAAACGAAAGCTTTAAATGGGCCTGGACTGTTATTGCTTGATTTTAAGCTGCTTTTTAAAACAACTGAGGCATTTTTATCAAGTATTATTTTTGGAAACCCTTTTTAATAGTGTCTTTTTCATTTCTTGCACTTTTTTTCATTTCTTCTTCCAGTATGTCCAAAAAATTTTTGCAAGACATAATCAGTTTTGGGAGGCTTCCGATAAGTCATTTTAACACACACTCGACCAGGCTCTTGCCTTTACTCTTGTAAAATCCTACTTGACAAATCAGAATATATTCTCCTAGCATGCCGTATGTAACACTTGAGATAAACACCAACATTCAGGCCTGCAGAAGTAATGAAAATCACAAATCAGGCGTCAGGGCTGTTGCAGAGGAGGTGTGTGTGTGTGTGTGTGTGTGTGTGTGTGTGTGTGTGTGTGTGTGTGTGTTTGTGTGTGTGTGTGTGTGTGTGCGTGTGCGTGTGCGTGCGCGAGTGTGTGCGTGTGTGTATGAGGGATGGAGGCTGTGCTGGAGCTGTTTGAAGCTTTAACACTGCATCGCATCTGACAGGAAGCTTGAAGTGATGTACAGTAGGATTGATTGATTTTTTTTCCATTTAAATCTGAAAAATAAATGACTAAGGCAGAAAAGTTATAAAGAGCTTTACTGTAGTTATTAAAAAAAACACCACTGTTTTTCTTTATTAAAGCAAACATTAATGGAGTATGTTTTGTAAGAAAATATTATTTCAGTGTATTATTTTTTAATGGACATTTTATTTTAGTATATACAATTCCAAAAGTGTGGGGGGTTTTTTTGCAGGCATGCCATAAAAGAACCATTTTAGTTTCACAAAGAGCCTTTCAGTCAATGATTCTTGAGAAAAAAAATATTTCTTAGCATGAAAAAAAATCTAAATGAAAAGAACATTTTACAATCTAATGAAAATTTTGCGAAATAAAAAGGTTTAATGGATGTACAAGAATCTGCATGGAACGACTGACCAAGAACCAATATTTCTAGACTTTGTTTAGTTAAATATTTATGCAAGTTTGTTTGCAGAATGAAATAAACATAAAAGTTGTCAAATGTTTTTGTAAGTTTATGGTTGTAGAATTTTTCAAAGATTATATACTACTATTTTAAGTAATAAAGATGCACTAAAATATCACAATTTCGATTTTTCTCATAATTTTGAGTTTTTATCAAATAGTTTTAAGTAATTTTTGCACAGTTGCCAAATATAAACCCAGAATTATGACATACTCTAGTCAAAGTTCTTGGAAATTGTGAAAATTGTGATTCTTAAAGAGAAAATCTTGCTTGTGACAATATAGAGTTGACAATATACACTCACTGGCCACTTTATTAGGTACACCTGTCCAACTGCTCGTTAACATAAATTTCTAATCAGCCAATCACATGGCAGCAATTCAATGCATTTAGGCATGTAGACATGGTCAAGACAATCTGCTGTAGTTCAAACCGAGCATCAGAATAGGGAAGAAAGGTGACTTTAAATGTGGCATGGTTGTTGGTGCCATACTGGCTGGTCTGAGTATTTTAGAAACTGCTGATCTACTAAGATTTTTACATTTTCAAACACAACCATCTCTACGGTTTACAGAGAATGGTCCGAAAGAGAGAAAATATCCCGTGAGTGGCAGTTCTGTGGGTGCACATGTCTTATTGATGCCAGAGGTCAAAGACTGGTTCGAGTTGATAGAAAGGCATCAGTAACTCAAATAACTCCACTCGTTACAACTGAGGTATGCAGAAGAGCATCTCTGAACGCACAACGTCCAACCTTGAGGCGGATGGGCTACAGCAGCAAAAGACCACACCGGGTGCCACTCTTGTCAACTAATAACAGGAAACTGAGGCTACAATTGGCACAGGCTCACCAAAATTGGACAATAGAAGATTGGAAAACATTGCCTGGTCTGATGATTCTCGATTTCTGCTGTGACATTCGGATGGTAGGGTCAGAATTTGGCGTCAACAACATGAAAGCATGGATAAATCCAGCCTTGTTGCAACGGTTCAGGCTGGTGGTGGTGGTGTAATATTGTGGGGGATATTTTCTTTGCACACTTTGGGCCCATTAGCACCAATTGAGCATCGTGTCAACGCCACAGCCTACCTACAAGTATTGTTGCTGACCTTGTCCATGCCTTTATGACCACAGTGTACCCATCTTCTGATGGCTTCTTCCAGCAGGATATGGCATCATGTCATAAATGGCGAATCATCTTAGACTGGTTTCTTCAACATGACAATGAATTCACTGTACTTAAATGGCCTTCACAGTCACCAGATCACTTTGGGATGTGGTGAAATGGGAGATTCACATCATGGATTTGCAGCCGACAAATCTGCAGCAACTGTGTGATGTTATCATGTCAAAATGGACCAAAATCTCTGAGGAAATTTCCAGGACCTTGTTGAATCTATGCTACGAAGGATTAAGGCAGTTCTGAAGGCAAAAAAGGTCCAACCCGGTACTAGTAATAAAGTGGCCGGTGAGTGCATATTCAGAATTGTGATTTCAGATTTGCCTAAAAACTTGCAGCTGCTAAAAACTTGCTATAAAAGCCCAATCTTGCAGTCAGTTATTAAAACAAAGTGATAAATGCAAGATGTTAACTTAGAATTGCATAAATTCAGAACTGAATTTAATTACTTGCCATTTATGTGAAATTATTTGTGAACTTTTACATCAATTTGTTTTATAAAAAATAGTTTCTGCAGTGAATGTAAAATAATATGAATAAACAGTATTCAAAAGAAGATAACAAAAAAAATGTCTTACTGTCATCTTAAGACACCAGTTTTGGTTCTTCAGCGTTTAGATTTTCAAGACATGGTGTTCAAACTGTCACAAAGAAAGTAGGCAATTTCTCACTGAAGTGCTTGCTCAGCGTTTGAGACACATTTGGCACCAAAGCACACATTTCAACCGAGAGAAAAGTCATCTTATAAGAAGTCTTACAGGGCGTGTTGCAGCTAAGAAAGCATTCTTGCGGAAAGGCAACAAGCAGAAAAGATTACCGTACATGAAATTCCATACAGCACCGAGTGACAACCAAAGTTTCAGAAGTGGATGATATGAGAAGTTTGCAGTCTTACGGATGACGAGGTTGTGGCTCGGTCACTGTCAGGGTCATTGTGGGTAATGATGTGAGGGATCAGGTCAAAACTGATGGAACTAAAGCTATAACAGTGACACTTCCGATGATCTGACCTCAAAGTAAACCAAATGTGGGATTCAGAGTAGGAGAAAACTCTAAAATATTACAAAACAGGCTTGGAAAGTTCATGGAAATCATTTCTCACTGAAAGGGCTTTGACTGTGTGGTGATAGATGATGATTTTTATAATAAACAGTCTATAATTGATCTATAATATATGTTGCGTTTATAAAATATCTAACAAGGAAAGCACCCATTTTTCTGCAAGAATGATTGTGCTGCCATTGCTTTCAGTTTAGACTGCAATTAATAATGCGTAATGTGTTGACAGTAAGAAGGTTGCAGCAGTTGATGCACATGCTATCTCTCTGTTGCATGAGACAAATAAAAATAGAAGAGTAAAAACAAAGTGAAATAGCTTGTTGCCCCAGCAAATGCATTTTTGTTGCATGCTGACACTGCTTTTTGTGTTTAGGTTAAAGTTTAGTGTATTTTATTTGTTATTAAAACAATAAAGCTATTATGCTGAGGCATAATGCTAATTTTAGCCTTTTAGCACCACTCACAAGCTATTTGATTGTTTAATTGGCACGATATATGCATGAATCTGCATAATGCAATGTTGCAACAGTTACATTTATCTACACTACCTGACAAACGCCTTGTCATCAATCCCAGTTGTAAGAGCAACAAATAATAACTTGACTTCTCATTGATCATTTGGAAAAGTGGCAGAAGGTAGATTTTTCCAATGAATCATCTGTTGAACTGCATCCCAATCATCACAAATACTGCAGAAGACCTATTGGAACCCACATGGACCCAAGATTATCACAGAAATCAGTCAAGTTTGGTGAAGGAAAGTCATGGTTTGGGGTTACATTCAGTATGGGGGCATGGGAGAGATCTGCAGAGTGGATGACAATATCAACAGCCTGAGGTATTAAGACATTTGTGCTGCCCATTACATGACAAACCACAGGAGAGGGCAAATTCTTTAGCAGGATAGTGCTCATTCTAATACTTTAGCCTCAAAATCAAAGTTCCTGAAAGCAAACAAGATCAAGGTGCTCCAGGATTGACCAGCCCAGTCACCAGAAATAAACATTATTGAGCATGTCTGGGCTAAGATGGAGGAGGAGGCATTGAAGATGAATCCAAAGAATCTTGATGAACTCTGGGAGTCCTGCAGGAGCGCTTTCTTTGTCATTTCAGATGACTTTATTCATAAGTTATTTGAGTCATTGGTGTGTGGATGCAGTCCTCCAAGCTCATTGGAGTCATACACCATATTCCACTGTACCTTGGCTTTTTATTCTGTACATTATTTCTGTTAAGTGACAAGACTTTTGTCTAAGCAAAGTCAGACCTTACTGTCCTAATTAAATAATTAAAAATCAAGGCATGATCATATTTTCTTTTGGTAAAATAAGCGTAATCTAGAGGCCTTTGTCTTTTTTATATAAGCCACTTCTGATACCAAATGATTAACTAGAAGTCAAGTTATTATTTGTTGTTTCTAAAACTTGTATTGGCGACAAGATATTTGTCAGGTTGTGTATTACTGTCAAAATTGAACACACTCTATGATGCCACTCACTGAACATTTTACATTTAATGTGCCATGAAAAAAACAGTTGCTAATAGCTAATGTTAGCCTTTAAAGGGCATCTATTTTACCCCTTTTTTAAGATTTCATATTAATATTATGGTTCTTCTGAGTGTGCCAGTTTAGGTTCAGTTCAAAACACAATTCAGATTTTTTATTATGATGTGTTAAAAAGTGTCATTTTGGGCAACTGTTTGTTGTTTTAGGGGTGTGTTGCTTCACATGAAAATTTGTTTCGACTTCCTGCCCAACTTAACAAGGGGGCGGAGCCAAGAGCTCCCCTCTTTGTGTATGGCAACAGACAGGCAGACAGAGAGAAGCAACATGAGTGAGAGGACCAGCATTCAGCCGTATATGTACGACTTGGACACAGACCAAGCAGAGAGTACAAAATCATTTGTGTCTTTGTATAGTTTTACTGCCAACTGTGTGCTAGTTTAATGCTCCGAGCTTATAGCCTACAACGAGACTAATAACCAAGCACACGAAATTAACTTTGACTGAAAGGCATCACGCACCGGATGCGCCGTGACACGGTGCGCACATGACAGTTGAAAGTATCGCACACTTGCGGCGCCAGTGTGTGTCACCTGATAGAAACTTATGTTTAGAATTCAGAAATGCATGCCGCTGCGTGGCGCGACACCCACCCCCTCCCTCCCGGTCCTCGCTTTCATCCGCGACGCCGCGAAATGCATGCCATTGCGCGTCATTAGTTCAGTATTTCCAATGGAGGAACGCGCTCGCACTTTCCAGCTGCACCTAGTTAAGATGACAGGGAGCTTCTGTGACCACGGGAAATGCAAACCGCTGAAGTTTAAGGAAGACACAATGAAAAGTACACATGTATGCAAACACTGGTGCGGAGGAGAGCGATAATAACATGGTGAATGTTGAGCCCAATGAGCCTTACATCTAAAAATAGAGCAAGGGTGTTTCTTTGGTGACGTCACTTTGACTCACACGCTGAAAATAGCGGACGTGAAACAACATACTGAGGATATGGTAATGCGCACCTGTCAATCAATATTGGTGGGCGGGGGGACTGCACTCCTACGTCAAGTTGCGGTCGATCTTAAAACCGCTCCAATTGGTCCACCGTTTTTATGTTGTTAAATTGAAAAAAAAAGGACTGAGTGTGTTTATATCACCCCAATATGACGGTATATACACTATACCTACACATATGTCTGTCCGAACAGCTTGAAAAGTAGATTTTTCACCATAGGTGCCCTTTAAGCACAACTCATTGGCCCTTTGATTACTATACTGGCACGATATATTCATGAATCCACATATAAATTGTTGCCACAGTAATGTCAGAAACTTAATCACACTTTTCAATGTCACACACTGGACTTTCCACATGGAAAATGCCATGAAGTATTCAGCTAATAGCCTTTTAGCACTACTGATTTTAAAATGTTGCCATATTCACATTTATCTGAGACATTCCTGAAAAAACGTAACATGTTCTATAGCTTTACTCTATGCCTACTCTAAAATGTGCAGCTAATATAAGCTAACATTAGCTTTTTACCAACATTAAACATTGGATTTTGAAACTGCCGTACCTAGTAATAAAAGTGTTGTCACAGTGATGTTTAACTGTTAATAAAAAATAAAAATAATTAGATTTTTAGCTCAACTTGCTGGACTTTCTCTTTGAAACTGTGCTAATATTAGCCTTTAAGCATCGCTGATCAGCTATTTTTAAACTTGCACTATGTGTGCATGAATCAGCATAATAACATGTTAGCATATTTACATTTATGAGACATTTCTAAGAAAATTGAAAAAAAAAGTTTTATAGCTCTACTGTACTCTCAAATGTGCAGCTATGACATAATGTTAGATTTTTAGCAACATCAAACATTTGATTTTCGAACTGCCACAATAAATGTGTGAACTAGGCATACAAGCGTTGTCATATGGATATTTTAACTGTTGATTAAAAAATTTTGTGCAACTTACTAGACTTTCACTTTGAAACTATCGTGAAACGTGCAGCTAACATCAGCCATTTAGCACCACTGATCTGCTATTTTTGAACATGTGCATAACTTTGCCATATTCATGTTTTATCTGCGTTTCTAAAACAATATTAAATGTTTTATAGCTCCACTCTACCTAAAATAAGCAGCTAATATAAGCTAATGGTTTAACAACGTCAAACATTTGGTTTTCAAACTGCCATGATACATGCATGATCTAGTAATAAATTGTGTTGTGACAGGGATGTTTAACTGCTGATAGGAAAATTAAGACAATTTTTAGCACAACATTGTTATTTTACTTAGAAATTACAGTAAAAAATGCAGTTAATATGAAAATAAGGTATAAAATATGTTTTAGCACAACTGCTGCAATTTATTTACAGAAAATGCTAACATTAAAATTATAAACAATTTTAGCACCACTCTGCACATTGCATTAATAAGTAACTGAATCAAATAAAATACAATCTAATAACACAGTACCCAGGAAAATCAAGAGTTTTGACATTTCATGAAGACTTTTCTTGACTTCTTCCAATAGATAAGACCCATCTGGTCTCTGAAAACTGTCCCTAATGCCCCATAATCCACTGAGCTCAGCAGCATCCTCAAATAAACCCCGAGCAGGTCTGTCATCACTATGCAAATGTACAATCTCATATCTGTTTGCAGAAGCCCAAAGAACCCTCAGCAGAAGATCATCAAACGGGTCATCGGGATTGAAGGGGACTTCATTAAGTAAGTTTGTTGAACAATTGTTTAAAATAAATATACAGTTTAAATCTGATGAGGCCAAATGGCATAATCATTGATTCTTGGGTTTTAATGGCAGAGCGTGGTTTGTTGCCACTAAAATGTTGCCTGAACAGTGTTTACACAGACTAACAGGCCTTTATATCACTATGAAAATAAAGCTTGAAAGATTTGATTGAGCTTATTAAAGATGTCAGTTCTGGCGTGGCCTGCTTTAAATGATTGTATTGCAAAAATGCACTATTTAGTATCTATTAATGATACTATTAAGTATCATAAAAAATAAAGGCACAGTGTGTTATTTCCACCGCTAGAGGGCACATATTAATAACAAACATTGGCATTTTTTTGACTGAGCGTGGAATCATTGAAGTTGTCCTCATTACATCCTACAAGTTTTTTAATCATTTTCATGAATGAGCTTAAGTATTGAAAACTTACAGTATTATCATGGTAGTGTGAATCAGAGTATGACATAATCAATAATAATAATAGTAATAATGCATTACATTTATAAAGGGTTTTATACTTAAAGCACTTTATATATTTATTTATTTTTTTGGGGGGTGGTCCTCATCCACCACCATTGTGCAGCATACAACTGTCAGTTTGCACCAGACCGCACATCACACACCAGCTGGTGAAAAGGAGACAGAGTAAAAAAAAAACAATTATGATATGGAGATGTTAGGAGGACATGATGGACAGAGGACAGTGGGGAAACTTGGCCAGGATGCTGAGGTTAAACCCATACTCTTTTTCAAAGGACATCCTGGGATTTTTATTGACCACAGCGTCAGGATCTCAGTTTAACGTCTCACCAGTATTTAGTCCTCATCAATATACTGGGGTGTTAGGACCCACACAGACCGCAGTTTAAATGCCCCCTGCTGGTCTCACTAACACCACTTTCAGCAGCAATCTAGCTTTCCCATGTGGTCTCCCATCCAAGTACTGACCAGGCGCAGCTCTGCTAAGCTTCAGTGGGTGATCATGTCAGAGTTGCAAAGAGCTAGCTGCTGGTTAAGGCCTCAGTTTACTTCAAATGAAATAAAAACAAGAACTGACATGACATAATTTTTAACAAAATCCAGTCAAAACAAAGTTATTTTTGAGTTTGTTTTGACTGTTCAAAACAGCTCACCAAAGCGAACCTCCTATGTAGTTTGTTTTGGTCATAAAACCATTTGAGGTACCATGGAACTCTGCCTTCATTGCCGTGCTTCATATCCACGCAGTTCAGAGTCAGACATGAGAAAAACCTCCAGCACAACAACACCAAGTTAGCATCATGAGAACTGGAGTGTCGAGTAGCAAAGCTAGTGCAGATTCGCAGCTGTACAATCGCTCGCGGAAAGACTTGGAAAGAAGTTTTCACACAACAGACGAGAAGCACAACCGCATCGTGACACATTTAATGAAGTTCTTGCCATTGTTCCATTCAGTGGTGTGCCATGGTGTCACTTGTCGAATACAAGTAACCAGTAATGGAATTGGTTGCCTTAATGTGAATAAGACAATAATATGATTAAGGTGTTTACATGAGCTGCTTTTTGAAAGTTCCTTTCATGATCCCGTTTTGCATGTTATAGCACATAATTCAATTAACGTCATCGCTTCACCATGCTATCAACATTTCCTCCAAAGTTTCTCGTAATTTCGGGTGTTTCATTCTTAATTTGTCGACTTTAACTGCAGTTTGGCACTTTCACTTTCATTCAGGAACATTTCATGCATGCCCCCCAAGACAAACAAGATATTGGATGCGAGGAACTGCTGAAAGAGTGTTGTTTTAATGAAATTTAAAACCGCACATAGTATAAGAGAAAAAAAACTCTGCATTTCTCGATAACTTAGATGCACTCGGTAGGTGCAGAGAATATTGTCAGACAGACGTGTGTGTGTATATAGACTATCCTGTCATAAAATGCAGCAAAAATCCTACATGACGGTAAAAGTTTGATTAAGGTGTTTACATGTTTACATCCGGAGAGCAGCATTTACAGCAGATCTTTAAGTCCATAATATTGTAGTGATATTAACATACTGTAAACTTAGTAACTAAATCATTTTGACTAAGGTATGTCTTTAAAAACTGAAAAAGTACTGCTGACGATACTAACTAACTTTGCCTCTGAATAAACATAAACAAAGAACACTGATCACACACTTAACAAATCTGTAGAAACAGGACAATAAACACCAACTGGAACTGTGTCTTTTTTAAAAGAAGACGAGTGGCAAATCCGGATTTGACCATTACCAGATGCGAAAAGCTCTCTGGTATAAAATCTTCCTTACAAACATTTTCCTTATTTTTGTCACATCGTCACCTTGGAATTATAAGGTTCTCTCTGTGTTCTAAATGATTTTAAGATATTGAGCTTTAAAGTTTTTGCATTCCATAGCAAACAGTATGTGTGTAACATTTGTTTTTAAATAAAAAGTCTTAAAATGTAAACAACTTATAAAAAAAACATCCCATAATGTAAATAAGTTATAAATTAATAAAAATATGTCAATAACTCAATTTTGACAAAAATGTCTGAATGAACCTTATAATTCTAAGGTGACAACATGTTAGCAGACCACTATAATCCAGTCCAGCTGTGCTCTCATAGTGGGCAAATGGAAACAAAACCTTTGTTGCAGCACATTTATAAATGCAACACTGACGACCCATGTCTCCGAACAATTATTCTCCTTCCACTTGTTTTGGAAACACAACGTGACTTCTCTCTGCCATCTGAACATTGTAAAAACAGTCTTTGCAGTTATATGCATAATTAAAAGTTGCAGAAAAGAAAGTTGCACGTCATTCACAATAGAGCACGCTGATTGGTTCAAACCAAGTCTTTCTTTTGAATTAATGACGATGTCACGTTGTACCCACCAATACAGACATCCAGTCTTCATGCTGGAATTTACACAAGGACCTCATTGCCGTGACGTAGCTTCTAAATTTCTTTTCAAACCAAAAGAACAAATTTGCTCTAAACAACTTTCACCTTTTTGTGAAATATATGTGTCCTAATAGTGTTTTAGCAGTGTGGGACACATATGTGACTGTCAACATCTCAAAAAAATGTGTTTTGGTGTTGCATGACCCTTTAAAACCCTACCTAACGCAGCACAGAGGTGTTAGAAGTTATGGAAACAGTATACCCCTGCTCTGCAGAATGAAAAAGAACTTAGTTTGAAGTATACCAGGGCCTTTAATGCTGTAATTTTCAGTAATTGCTGATTAAAGATAAAAGCAGCAGAGCTTTTATTATGCCAAAGTCCACCACCTCCAGTTCTTTCAGTCATGATCACGTGGGAAAGGGTATGCAAATTAATGGCTGTATGAAAAACGGGCTTAATTTTGGATGCATGGAATACGGGATGAACCCTCCTGTACGCTGGAGGTAATTTAAGGTGGATTGCCACAGGACTAATGATTTTTGTGACAATGAATGGGCCGATAAATTTGGTAGCAAGTTTATTGCAAATGGTGCGAAGAGGAATGTTTTTAGAAGAAAGCCACACTTTTTGACCGACAACGTAAACGGGAGGCTTAGACCGGTGGCGATCGGCTTTAGCCTTGGTGCGCTCAACCACCTGGAGGAGGGTCTGTCTTGCCCTGTTCCAGGTGCGAAGGCACCTCTGAACAAAGGCGTGAGTGGAGGGGACCGCGGCTTCAGATTCCAGACTGGGAAAAATTGGTGGCTGGTAACCTAAACTACACTGAAACGGAGTGAGGCCCGTGGCTGACACTGGTAATGAGTTATGTGCGTACTCAACCCATGTGAGCTGCTGGCTCCAGGAAGCGGGATTCTGAGACACCAAACAACGCAATGTGCTTTCAAGATCCTGGTTGGCTCTTTCAGTCTGACCGTTACTCTGGGGATGAAACCCAGATGAAATACTTACAGTGGCCCCCCAATAACCTACAAAATTATCTCCAAAATTTGGACACAAACTAAGGACCCGGTCAAAAACCACGTCCGTCGGGACGTCATGAATGCGAAAGACGTGATTAACGACCGCAACCGCTGTCTCTCTGGCTGAAGGTAATTTGGGCAGAGGGATGAAATGAGCCACCTTCGAGAACCGGTCCACCACGGTTAAAACTATCGTGTTGCCGTTCGATGATGGAAGGCCCGTAACAAAATCTAGCGAGATGTGGGACCAGGGTCTCGAAGGCACTGACAGTGGCTGAAGAGATGATTGGAAGTCTTAGAAACTGCACAAACAGAACAAGCCAAGACAAAATTACGCACATCACGAGCCATAACTGGCCACCAGAATCGTTGTTTAACAGAGAAGAGTGTGCGACTTACCCCTGGATGACATGCTATCTTGGAGGAATGTCCCCACCGGATAACGTCAGACCGAAGTTCCTCTGGCAGGAATAACCGACCCGGTGGGCATCCGATCGGGGGCGTTACCCCTTCCGAGGCTGCGCGAACCTTCAACTCGATCTCCCATGTCATGCTGGAAACAAAAATCTTCTGTGGGACAATGGGGTTGGGTGACGATGCACGCTCCGAAAAATCAAAAAGACGGGATAATGCATCAGGTTTGATATTCTTAGAACCTGGTCGATAAGAGATGGTAAAATTAAACCGACCGAAAAATAATGCCCACGAGCCTGCCTAGAGTTTAATCTTTTAGCAGTTCTGATGTATTCCAAATTCTTGTGATCGGTCTAAACAATAAAAGGGACCCCCGACCCTTCTAACCAGTGACGCCACTCCTCCAAATCGAGCTTGACTGCCAACAACTCACGATTACCAATATCATAATTTCTCTCTGCTGGTGATAATCGATGGGAGTAAAACGCACACGGGTTGACCTTGCCATCCGAGGAGGAGCGCTGGGACAGGATGGCTCCGACCCCCACCTCTGACGCGTCGACCTCCACCACAAACTGCTGGGAGGGATCAGGGGCTATAAAGATGGGAGCTGAAGCGAAGCAGCTTTTAAGTTTAAAGAACACGTCCTCGGCTGCACTCGACCACCTGAACGGCGTCTTGGAAAAGGTCAAGGCAGTCAGAGGTGCGGCAAGTTGGCCGAAATTGCGAATAAATCGCCGGTAAAAATTGGCAAAACCCAGAAACCTCTGCAGGGCCTTACGGGAATCTGGAGTTGGCCAATCTACCACAGCCTGAATCTTCTCTGGATCCATGCGCATCCCCTCGACTGACACGATATGCCCCAGAAAAGGAACAGACTATGCATGAAAAACGCATTTCTCCCCCTTGACATAAAGTGTGTATAAAATAGAATATTTCTCCATGGTCTCCCTTTCTGGAGCAGAAAGCGAGTATAATTTGCCTTTAGGTGGAGACGTACCTGGTAATAGATCTATGGCACAGTCATAGGGACGATGCGGAGGAAGAGATGCAGCCCAGGACTTACTGAACACTCCACTCAGGTCAAGGTACTCACGAGGCACGTTTGATAGATCCATCTGTTCATCCTGCAACACAGTACCAGACACAGCAGAACACGCAGACAATATACAGGACTCATGACAACTCTCGCTCCAAGAAAACACAGAATTAAAACCCCAATTAATGTGGGGTTTATGCAAAACCAACCAAGGATGGCCAAGGATCACAGGAGTAGCGAGGGTTTCTGTTAAGAAAAATGTAATCGTTTCAGAGTGATTACCAGAAGTGATGAGTTCGATAGCACCCGTGGAATGCGTAATAGTAGGAAGAGAAATATCACTAAGTGAGTGAACAGCAATAGATGAGGAAAGAGGAATTACAGGAATTTTCAGCTTATAAGCCAGTCTAGAATCGATAAAATTTCCTTCAGCTCCAGAATCAACGAGCCCAATACAGTCATGAATATCAGATTCAGTGCAAAGTCTTATGGGTAATGTAGTGCTGTCTGAAGAGGGTTCGTTTAAAATGGCCTCACCAACTCTTACCCCTGACTGAACTCTTGCGTTTGACTGGACAAAGAGCCAAAAAATGCCCAGAGCCTCTACAGTACATGCACAGCCCTGCTGCTTGACGTCAACATCTCTCCTCTCCAGAAAGACAGGCTCTGCCTATCTGCATGGGATCGGTAATGGGGTCGAGTGGGGTGATATCAGGAGCTGTTGAAGCAAAAAGAGTCTGTGTGGTTAGGTGTGTAATGTAATGTATAGTGAGCATTTAATCAAAAATGGTCTGCATAAATGAGGCTCACCCAAATAACATGCTGGTGGTGGAAGCAGCGGTTCAGTAGAGCGAAAATTCTCCTCTTGTGCAGGACTGGTGGGTGACATGGTGGGAGGAGCTTGTGAATCCGCCATAGAACTCAGCCCGGAGCTCAATCTTTGTACCTGAAAGGTGAGCTCGGAAACTTGGGTGATCAACGCCTGGATGGCCTGACTAGTGATCATCATTTGCTTGTCCTGTTGGTCCATACGAGCGGAACTGAGTGACAACACACTCTGGATCTCTGAGACACTTGCTGGGTCCATCTTGATAAGTCCGTTCTGTCACAATGATATACACAGGAGACCCAAATGCAAGTGAATGCAAGATGATTTATTAAAGAGTCACAACTGGTATAATCTCACCAGATATAGTGTTAAGCAAGGGTGCTCACACCGGCAATACAACATGCTAAACAGCGATAAAAGTTCATCCGAGAAATAGCGCCACATAGAAGTCTCTCACTGATATCTCACCAGATATCGAGTGAAGGGGAAGGTTAGCGTTAGGTAGCAACTCTCAAGGAAATCGACACACTTACCAGCGGTAAAGTTTATCAGAGTGGCGGATTGAGATGAAGTCTTTCACAGATAATGTTGTCATCAGAGCAGGCAGTTGTAACAACATCAATGAAACGGAGACAAGCATAAGGTCCAAATGAAACAGGCTTATGGCGGAGGCCCTCCACCAGAACGAGCGAGAGCGTCTAACAGAGAGCAGACACAGGAGTGAACAACAACGGACTGATAACGCTATCTACAAAACTCTGAACATATAAAGCGCACGGAAGGCACAACAGCTGTGACTGATAGCAAACACCTGATTGCTGTGAGTGGTAACAAGACACGTGACCAGCCAGCTGATGAATGTAAACACACACATACACACACACCACGCGGTGAAGATAACCCAAACAAGACACACCCACTTCCCACACACACACACACACATGCAAGAAGAACAGAAAGATCCACAACCGTGACAGTCTTTGTTTGAATGGACGAATGTGGGAATATAAATCAAACTTCACCTCAGTAAAGCTGATTAGGCAGAAGAGCACTATTTGCATATGGGTTGTTTTTCAAAAAAAAAAGTGTTAGAGTGCTAGAAACAGAAATATCCTGTCATCATTTTACATTACACTTACGTTTACTTTACCAAGACAACAAGTGACTTTTCATTTTTTTAATTGTGCTCGCTGATCCTCGTACATCGTCTGTTTTTATCTCCTTTTACACTTGAACAACTAAACGAATGCTTTGGTCTATTTAACCGACTGTATTATTGATGCTGTAAAAGGTACTCCATTAACTTGAAAATAGTCAGTCTTTCGCCAGACGTTTTCAGTGGCTGAACAACACTTCCGTGCATATAAACCCATTTAAAGTCAAGAAGACAATCTAAGCTTTGCGTAGATAAAATAGTTTTAAAACATATCTGTCTAGAAGTTATGCTTCAGCTATGGTGTCACTCTTCTGATCGTTGTTTTGAACTGCATGATGTCATTTCCCTCCAGCATACAAAAGTAATTCCGATATTGACTCAGGATTTAGAAAAGTTTTGAATCTGCATTTTTGGCAGAAGCCCTTTCAAAAACATTTTTTTTTTCATGGATACAAGGCCACGTTGGTCTTTCAGAATGAAGTTCAGGTTGATGCAGAGTTTGCCTGATGTCTCTCTGTCAGCTGTAGATCCGTGCTTCACATGAAAGCATGATGTATCTATCTGCTTAAAGAGGCTGCGCAGCAATTCAAATGTAAATTTGTTGACAGACAGTTTGAGATACCTGTCGTAATTGAGTTACTTGTCGGTCGGACAAATTGTAATGACATAAACATTTTTTAGTTTTATGCCTTACCCAGAATATAAAAATACATATAAATACATTTAGATCATTTACTTTAATCATTTCTTTTACAACAAAAATGTTTCTGAAGACAATCACTTACTGCACCTTTAATAATCTGAAAGGTTGTTTTGGTCATTTTAAAATCCCTCAGTCAAAGTCTGTCATCAATATGGTTCAGTATTATTACCTCCTAGAACTGTCTTGAGCTGCTGTGCTCCCAATGAGCTTCCCTGACACCTACAAAAGCCAAAGCGAGTTCATTGTGTTTCATCTTCTGAGGTGCAGGTAATTGATTATATAAGAAAAAAGGCCCACAGTGACTTCTCCTACTGCAGCATTCTTTGAAATGTCTGTCATAATGTAGGTTTATAGGTCAGCAAATGTACACACTCCTTAAAAAGATTTAGGCCTAACAAATCAGATTTATGCATTCTGATTGCATATAAGATTTCCATCCATTTAGATTACATACTTTTAACATAAATAAACTAATAAACATTATGTGATTGATATTTGTTAGTTAAAGATATATAAAACAAATTAGAACATTATTTATGTAATAATATCACTAAATCCAATGTGTTTTATTAATTCATTATTGTGTGACATATGGAGCTGCGTCAATTTTGCCTCTGAATATTACGTAAACCAAACTCATAGAATTTAATTAATTTGATCTGGCTTTTTCTAAAGATAGATATATTTATACTTGTATCTATATATCTTCATGTCTTTTAACCGATTAAATCTAATAGTAACAGATTTAGATTGATTCAAAGGAATCTGATAACATACATTTAAAAAACTGACAAATTCAATGAAGTCAAAAGGTTACAGACAGTTAATAATAAACTTTGTCATGATTATTTTTTGAGTGTAGCACTGTTCTAGTGGTTTGTGATTTATTTATTTACAAAATCCTTATATAGTGCCTTTAATGTCATATCCAGTAATTCACAGCCATCAACATTACATCTCGAGGTGATCCTGCTGGATTTGCTCGAGGAAATCCCAGGTTTGATGACTTCAAGAGTTTCATTTCATTACAATTCATAAGGAGATGAAGTTAATTTGGTTCTGTGATGGCTGAGGTAGAAACGCGATTAAAAATCCTAAAATTTCCTGGCTCGATAACGCTCGCAGCACTCCCTGCAATGAATATGAGCTATTGCTTTGTCAGAAAGTCATCTTAAATATAAAACAAAGACCGCAGCAGCTGTGAGAACATTAATTATTGATCTGAGATTTAGAGAGCGGGCCATGAGCCAAATGCAGGATTGCTGGATACATGTAGCTGGTCAACTGTAGCATAAACAACCCAAAACTGAAAAATCGCCTGGTGTTTTCCTGCATTAAGAGCAATCGGAATTCATTACTGTGTTAACACATCGTTTGTTTTTCTTTTATTAGAACGCTGGGATATAAAAACCGTTATGTAAGAGTTCCAGATGGACATCTGTGGATCGAGGGGGACCATCATGGACACAGTTTCGACAGCAATGCATTTGGGCCGGTAATGAATTAATTAAGTGCTTGCTAAAAGGAAATCTCATAGATATAAAATGAAGGATGGAGAAAGATAATATATGCACTTAAAGGCACAATATGTAAGATTTGTTTGATTAAAATATATAAAAACTACTAGAACAGTGTTATAAATATTTTTCTTGCTTATGCACTTGCATTATCCCAAATGTTTTGAAGAAAATAAGCCATCTAATTAGTGATATTATTATTATTAAAATTACATACTTAAAAATTACATACTATGCGTAAGGGTCAGTCGTATTTACTGTTTCTTTTAGAAATTTGATATTTTAAAATGCAACAAAAATTAAACTTTCAATTTTATAGTAATCGAAATATAATGTATAGTAATAAATGCAAACAGAATGTAAATCTGCTAAAAAAAATAATAATTTTGTTAAACAAGTTTTGATTCATACAATAAAGAATTAACTCAAATAAAGGATAAAAATGTAATTACATAACTGTAATTATGTACAGTAATTACATAACTGATAAAAATTAAAGAGACTATATTTGAAACACCTGACTTTTTACAAATAAAATATTCTTTTCTATATGGAGGTTTTGTTTATTTTTATGTCAGTTTATTATGTACAAATGTATTTTTTTCTTCAAATCTTAATTTTTTTTAAGTACTTAATTTAAAATTGATTTTGTTAAAAATACATTTTGTAGTCAAAAAAAATATCTAGTTTATTGAAAAGAGAATTTTTTCCCAATTACCATTATTCTTGAAAGTAGGTTTCTATTATTTATTTATTTAGAATAATAATAATATTAATAATAATAATAATATAGTAGTGGAATTTTGTATAGGGGCGACGTAGTGGCACAGTGGGTAGCACGATTGCCTCACAGCAAGAAGGTTGCTGGTTTGAGCCTCAGCTGGGTAGGTTGACATTTCTGTGTGGAGTTTGCAAGTTCTCCCCGTGTTCACATGTAGTACAGGTGAATTGGGTATGCTAAAATTGACCGTAGTATATGTGTGTATGAGTGTATGGATGTTTCCAAGTGATGGGTTGCAGCTGGAAGGGCATCCGCTGCGTAAAACATATGCTGGTTAAATTGGCGGTTCATTCCGCTGTGGCGACCCCAGATTAATAAAGGGACTAAGCTGAAAAGAAAATGAATGCATGAATATTTTAGTATATTATTATTATTATTATTATTATTAGTAGTAGTATTATTATTAGTATTATTATTATTAATATTATTATTATTATTATTATATAGTAGTGTTGTAGTGATGATAGTTTTTATTTTTATTTTTATAATTTATTTATTAATAATATTATTTAGTAAGGTTGTAGTGAGAGTGATATCGTTTTCATTTATTATTATTATTATTATTATTATTATTATTAAATTATTATTAACAATATATTTGTGTTTTAGTGATTATCATTTTTTTTCTTTAATAAATTTGTATTATTGTTATTATTTTTTATAGTAGTGTTTTAGTGATGATCGTTTTTATTTTATAATAACAACAATAATAATAATAATAATAAATATAGTTGGGTTGCAGTGATGATTGTTTTTATTATTATTATAATTATTATTATATAGTAATGTAGTTATGATTATTTTAATTTTATAATTGTAATAATAATAATAATAATAATAACAATATAGTTGGGTTGTAGTGATGATTGTTTTTTATTATTATTATTATATAGTAATGTTGTAGTGATGATAGTTTTAATTTTTATAATTATTATTGTTGTTATCATTAATAATAATACTATAGTTGTGTTGTAGTGATTATCCTTTTTATTTTAAATTTAACATTTTTATAATTAATATTATTAATATTATTATTATTAACAACAATATAGTTGTGTTGTAGTGATTATTGTTTATTATTATTATTATTATTATTGTATAGTAATGTAGTGATTATCATTTAAATTTTATAATAATAATAATAATTATTATTATTATTATTATTAATTAAATAAAAATAATAATAATATAGTTGTGTTGCAGTCATGATTGTTTTTTATTATTATTATATAGTAATGTTGTAGTGACGATTTAAATTTTATAATTATTGTTGTTATCATTAATAATAACACTATAGTTGTGTTGTAGTGATTATCCTTTTTTTAATTTAACATTTTTAGAATTAATTTTTATTAATAATATTATTATCAACAACAATATAGTTGTGTTGTAGTGATTATCATTTTTATTTTTTACTTTTATTATTTTTATTATTATTACTAGTATTATTATATAGTAGTGTTGATTGATTGATTGATTGATTGATTAATTGATTGATTTTTTTTTTTATTATTATTATTATTATTATTATTATTGTTATTATTATTATTATATAGTAGTGCTGTAGTGATGATCATTTTTATTTTTATAATTTGTATTTTTATTATTGCTTTCAGAAATACATTTTACAGTATTTATCCAGGACTGTATTACTGTCTTATATTTTAGACACATTTGTCTGTGTCTGATCCACAGGTGATAAGTGTGCGTGGCTTTCAAGCTTCCATTTTAAAAGATCTTTTCCGGACGTCGCCACCGTAGGCAGATTCAGCCACATAAAGGAACATGATTATAAAAAATTCAACAATCACAGACAAAAGATTGCCTCTTTCTTGGGACTCTGTTAACAGCCTTGATCTGCCGCTCTGTAATGTATAGAGATTGAGGTATTATTGGTTCTTTGAAGACGCTTCTCCTCAGATACATTATTAAATTGAGCAGCCAGTCATTTTACAGTCATTCCCAATACGTCAAGCACTGCTGCTCGCATTCGTCCTTGAAAAGATTTTTTAAATGTTGGTTTGGTTGTTCGGAGAAACAAATTGTCTTATTCGTTTAGTCACTGTCCTTCTTTCCTAATGTCTGCTCTTCTTGTCAGAAAGCAAATGAATAGGATTCTTGTTGAACTCAAACTTTCCAGGTCTTTTTTTATCCATTACTCAAAATGCTTTAGGTTTTTTCTTAGAGACCAAGAGGGAGTGTGTTTGAAAAAAACCCATCGGGTCATAAATCAATAAGCAAATATTCTTGTTACACGTTTCAGGCAATTGCTTTCACTTTTGTCAGGACAGACAGCGCTGTTACCTTGACTTTATGTATTATGCAGCAAGATGTGTGTTTGTGTGTGTTTTTCCACTAAATGCCTTTTTCAAGGCATTATTTAAAGGGATAGTTCACCCCAAAATAAAAATTTTGTCATTTACTCACCCTTAAAAACCTGTTTGAGTTTGTATGGTTGTTGTTGTTGTCCTGTTTAATGCAAACATATTTAACAGAACAAACAAACAATAAATAATAATACACAAACTGGTTTGGAGCAAGTCAAGGGTGAGTAAATGAAAAAATTCTCATTTTTGGTTGAACTGTCTCTTTAAGGCAAAACACTGCAGGTGAATAAGGTGAGAAAATTATAAACTAGTTATCAAATTTGCTCACTATGTTTTTTATGATGTTGTTTCAATATTCAAATTAGGCTATATTTAATTAAATGTATACACTACCTGACAAAAGTCTTGTCACCTATCCAAGTTTTAGGAACAACAAATGATAACTTCACTTAGTTGATCATTTGGCATCAGAAGTGGCTTATATGAAGAGCAAAGGCCTCTAGATTACGCTTATTTTAGCAAAAGAAAATATGATCATGCTTTGATTTTTTATTATTTAATTAGGACAGTAACATCTGACTTTGCTTAGACAAAATTGTCACTTAACAGAAATAATGTAATGTATAGAATATAAAGTCATGGTGCAGTGGAAAAAGTGTTGATGTTGCCATCCACTCTACAGATCTTGTGCATGCCACCATACTGAATGTAACCCCAAACCATGATTTTTCCTTCACCAAACTTTCTGTGAGAATCTTGGGTCCATGCAGGTTCCAATAGGTCTTCTGCAGTATTTGTGATGATTGGGATGCAGTTCAACATGATTTATCGGAAAAACCTTCCTTCTGCCACTTTTCCAAATGATCAACGAGAAGTCAAGTTATTATTTGTGGCTTTTACAACTGGAATTGATGACGAGACTTTTGTCAGCTATTGCACATTTCCTTCCAAAAATGTATTTATTTATTTATTTGACTTTTTTTTTTATTTTAAAGAGAGGATTTTGGGAATCTCTTTTTATCCCTCCACAGTTCACAAAATACTCCCAACTACTAAAAAGAATAAAATAAAATGTTATAATCAGATTATGTATGAATATACTTCTCTGTAAAAAAATGAATTAACAGATTAAGGGCCCTATCATACACCCAGCACGATTTGTTGTTATTTTCAGACCAACGCAACCCTAATTTTCTTGTTTTCCGCCACATTGTTAAAATAGCAAATCCATTTGCACCACTTTGTGGACTCATGGGCATGTTGGTGTAGAATGGAGGTGTGTTAAGACACATTGTTGGCACGTTGCTATTTTGAGGAACTGAAATAGAATGTGCAATTGACCAACAAAAATCAGGTCTAAGGTCCAGCGCAGAGCCTTTTAGTTGTGCGCCTAAAACGCATACACACTTAATACACACAGGATGTACAGCAATACACAAATATCTGTACATATGAAAAAATTAAAGGATTAAAATGTTACAAAAATGATTCATTTCTGCATAAATATAAAAACCCCATGCCTTCTTTATGTCAAGGGGGCTTTAGGGGTTTATTCATGACAATTTACTTTTGTATAATGTTATTATTATTAGCAGCATTATTTATTATATGCATATTTATATTTGCTTAATTAAAAACAAGTTTGGGCATCACCATATGGGGCATATGAATAGGACAATGTGTTTGTTTTTTTGACCACACTTCATTATTATTGTTCATTTATTTGTTTGCTGGAAATTAGAACTGAATTTAGAAATTGTTTTGAAACAAATCTTTGCACTTAACAGACAAAATTAAATATGTAGGCTAATGGATGTCTTCAGTGGAGTGCAAACAACACTGGTTTCTTATCCCAGAAAGTGAAGAAGTAAAGAGTAAAAGTGAAAGAGAAAGTAAAGAGGCTGAATGGAGGAGGCTCATTCTTTATCCTCGCGCTGCAAGTGTTTTGTTTAACGGTTTTCTCGCCAGTGAAGCATTAAGTTTTTTCACTTACAGAGTCCACCATGTGAATAGGAAATGCGCCATGGCCCGACACAACTGACTCTTAAAGAAAATGGGAGATGAGTCTCTGATTGGTTTAATGCACTTTATTCTCAAAACACACACAGAACTCATTAAGAGAATAAGCACAACCCTGTTAGACCATGCACCAGGGCGCAAACAGTGTGTATCCTTCCTTAAAATAGCAAAAGTGGATTCAGACACAACCTTAATGCTTTTGTGGCATGCTCTTTAGACTTTGTGCCTAGATCAATAAAATAGAGCCCTAAAACTGAGAAGTTTTGTTTATGTTCTCTAAATGGACATTTATGAATGACTCAATTTTGAGAAACCTTTTTCTTTAGAAATGTGTATTGTGATCTGAATATTTAAGTTAAAAAATTTGCTCTTAAAAGATGCACTTAAAATTGTATTTTGGATGTTTACATTTAAAGGGAAACAAAAAACACTATGAAAGGCTGAAATATTCCTCAAATACTGTGTTTTTGCCTGCAGTCTCTTGCTTTTAAATATTTAGAAGACTTTTGACTGATATTTAATTCTACAGAATCTTTCTTTTTTTTTTTTTTTGAAGCACTGAAAAGACTCCAGCCTTTTCACAAAGCTCTGATTGAAAGTCAGGTCACAAAGCCTGACTGTCTGAGACTGTGGGTTTATTTTGCTCACAAAACACTGCAAAATGTCACACTCATTCGACTCAGACGTCCAATTTGTGGACTTAAAGGGACAGTTCAGACAACAAAAAGAAGATTCAATCAGTATTTACTCACTGTTGTGTAGGACCTTATTATTAGTACAGGCTTGAGTTTATGAAATACCTTCTATTGTGTTACACTGAAATGAGACAAAAGACAAAAATACTCTATTATTTAAAAACACAAAACGTAATTAAGGCAAATAAAAATAAGAGATAAATTAATTTTAGCTAAAAAGTTTTTCATTGTTATTATTTTTTTATCATGCGTAATGACATCTTTATCATGATGACAATAAATAATATTATATATTATTCTTTATAATTATATTATATAAATAATATATTATTCTTTACAGCTTAAAGTGACATTTAAAGGCTTAACTAGGTTAATAAGGTTAACTAGGCATGTATGTATTTATTTATACATAATAAATATACGGAGTGCACACACACACACACACACACACACATTATTATTCATTTATTCATTTTCCTTCGACTTAGTCACTAATTGAGGTTGCCAGAATGGAATAAACTGGCAACTATTCCAGCATGTTTTGTGCAGCGGATGCCCTTCCAGCCGTGACCCAGTACTTGGAAACACCTATACACTCTTCACACACACACACACACACACACACACACACACACACACAAACACACACACACACACACACACACTCTCTCTCTTGGATAAAACTTCATTATTATTCTTCATTTTATTCGTTTGCTGGAAATTAGAACTAAATTTAGAAATAGTTTTGAAACAAAACTTTGCACTTAACAGACAAAATTAAATATGTAGGCTAATGGATGTGCATACAACACCGTTTTCTTATCCATGAAATTAAAGAAGTAAAGTAAAGAGTAAAAGTAAAGAGAAAGAGGAAGTAAAATGGCCAAATAGAGGAGGCTCATTCTTTATCCTTGCACTGCAGATAGTCTGTTTAACGGTTTTCTCACCAGTGAAGCATCCAGTTTTTCTACTTACAAAGTTCGCCATGTAAATAACAAATGCGCCATGGCCCGACGCAACTGACTCTTAAAGAAAATGGGAAATGAGACTCTGATTGCTTTAATGCACTTTATTCTCGAAACACACCCAGAACTCATTAAGAGAATAAGCACAACCTTGTTAGGCCATGCATTGCTGCGAAGAGCATATTTTTCTGTCCTTAAAATAGCAAAAGTGGATTTGGATACGTACCTAAAGGGTCGCGAAACACCAAAACACATTTTTTGAGCTGTTGACAGTCATATATGTGTCCCACGCTGCTATAAACACTATTAGGACACATATATTTTACAAAATAAGTGAAAATTGGTTGTTTTTGCATTATTTTAAGCAAATTTGTTCTTCCGGTTTGAAACAAATTTTTGAAGCTGCGTACGGCGATTAGATACTTGCGTGTAGTCCAGCATGGAGAGTGGATGTCTGTACCTGCGAGTGCATCATGACGTCTCTGAGTGTGCGGCATTAATTCATGAGAAAGGCTTGGCTCAAACCTATCAGTGCGCTCTATTCTGTATGCGGTGCAACTTCATTAATATGCATGATAGCTTCGAAGACTGTTTACCTGTTACAGTGTTCAGACGACAGAGAGACGCCACGTTGTGTTGCCAAAACAAGTGAAAGAACTAGAATTTGGAGACATTTTACTACATTGTGACATTTATTATTGTGCTGCTGCGTTTATTATTGTGCTGCAACGAAGGTTTTGTTTTCATTTCCTCGCTATGAGAGCGCAGCTGGACTCTCGTAAGAAATACAGTGAACGCGACAGAAATGTGTCTGTAAGGAACATTTTTACCTGAGAGCTTTTCTCGTCTGGAAATTATGAAATCCGGAATTGCCACTCGTCTTCCTTTTAAAAAAAGACACGGTTCCAGTGTGTATTGATTGTCATATGTCTACAGATTTGGTAAATGTAAGAGCAGTGCCCTTTGTTTGTTCATTCAGATGGCAAAGTTAGTTTGTATTGTCAGCAGTGCTCTTTCAGTTTTTAAAGATATACCATAGTCAAAAAGGTAGTTAATAAGTTTACAGTATGTTAATATCTCTACAATATTATAGAGTGAAAGATCCGCTGTAAATGCTGCTCTCCGAATGTAAACATGTAAACACCACAATCAAACTGTTACTGTCGTGTAGAATTTTCGCCACATTTTGTGACAGGATAGTCTATACACACAGTTTCTGACGCTACCTACCGAGTGCATCTAAGTTACTGAGAAATGCTGAGGATTTTTTTATGCCGTGCGGTATCAAACATTCCATTAAAACTCTACTCTCCAGCAGTTCCTCTCAGGGGGGACATGCAGGAAATGTTCCTGAATAAAAAGTGAAAGTGCCAAACTGCAGTTAAAGTCGACAAATTAATAATTTGGCAAATAATTTGATTACTGATGTCCATGTAAACAGTCACTGTCTTTCTCCCCTGCGTCTGTGTGTTTATTTTGCCTGTGAAAATCATGTGTTCGTGTGGGTTTCCTCCAGGTGCTCCGGTTTCCCCCACAAGTCTAAACACATGCGGTATACAGTAGGTGAATTGGGTAAGCCAAATTGTCCTTGTGTATGTGTGTAAATGTGTCTAAATTATCACTTCAATTGTCAAAATTGTGACTTTTAAATAGTGAAAATGATGATTCATTCACAATTGGCAAATTCTACTAAGTCATACAAATTATAAAGATTATGAGATAAATAGTCTAAATTATGACATACTGAAAGCTTAAATAAAAAAATATGATATAAATAATCACTTTCTGCCATTTTATCTCATAATGAAACTTTGTATGTCAAAACTTTGTTGACTTTGTAGGTCATATTTTTTAGCTTTTAAATCTAAAATTCTGACTTTTAAAGTCATAGAATAATTTAGAATTTTAACTCACAATCGCGACTTTACAGAACCATGACCTTTTTTCTTGAATTTAGTTGCCAGGTTGACGATGCAAAAATGTACATTTTTATTTACAGTATTTTAAGCTGAAATATTAAAAGAACTAAAAGCAAAAAACAAAGTACTAATAAAACACAACAAAATTACAAAAATATTCCAATCAAATTCTAAAATAAGTGCTTCTGATCTTGTATTGTGGTCTTCCTACTGTTAAGTGTACAGTATATAATCCCCTTCAGGTGAGTACATGAGTACACACTTTAAATCAAAGTTTTGGGGAATCTCTCCCATGTCTTTCTGGCTGTAAAACTCAATGAAGTGCCATTCTCTGTATCGCTTTGTATTCAGTTTGCCGCAAAAAGCATGTAATTCTTGTTCCAGTAGGTCTTTGTTAAACGGCAGTCTATCAAAAGCTACTTTCTCCTATAGAAATGGGCCGTTTTGTCTGATTTTATAGCTCTTCATGGTAGTTTATGAGCAGCAGCTTGATGATTGTGCTCTCCGCAGGTTTCTCTGGGTCTTGTTCACGGTCGGGCGTCTCACATCATCTGGCCGCCCAGTCGGTGGCAACGGATCGAGCCGTCTGTCCCTCCAGACAGAAAACCACTGTTGAACTGGGACAGAACAGCAGAGGACAAGTATGATGATGACTAAAATGAAGGACAATCGTCTTTGTGCAATCCACGTGTACAGTAAAATGGTCTTGTGAAAAACATTATTGTCATATCACAAGCCAAGATAATTTTCCAGTTTTTGTACCCTCACTTCAGGTGAATTTTGTCTGTTCATACTCTTTTGCAAGTCTGTGACACACAGATGAAGAAAAATATATACTCTTTTAGTTTTAGTAATAAAACATGTTCAATTCAATTCATCTTTATTTGTATAGCGCTTATACAATGTAAATTGTGTCAAAGCAGCTTCACATGGAAGTTTATAGTGAATTGAAACAGTGTCAGTTCAGTTTTCAGTGTTTAAGTTCAGTTCAGTTTAGCTCAGTTCAGTGTGGTTTAATAATCACTACTGAGAGTCCAAACACTGAGGAGCAATTCCATCGATGCACAGCTCTACAGATCCCGAACCATGCAAGCCAGTGGTGACAGCGGCAAGGAAAAAACTTCACCAATTGGCGAAAGTTGAAGAATTGTTTGCCAAATGCTTTTATTTGCCAAAGGTTATTTTTTATTTATTACAAGATTCTCTGGTATACTTGATCCTGATTGGCTAATCATATCATTCCAGGTAATTTATATTCCCCAATAACAAATGGTAAAACTAATAACACAGGATTATCTGGACAATTTAAATTTGAAACTGACTGTTTTACCAAAATCTGAACTAGTCTAACAAAATAACTTAAGATCACACAAGAGAAAAATTAAAAAGAACCATAAAAAATGTACAATTTTGTTCAATTTTTGAGGTTTGTACCATTTTTTGCAAAATCTTATTTGAATTTAAATGTGACCAAAACTTTTCTTTGAATGAATATGAGGGTTTAATAAAACAGTTAAGTTTAAATGCACCAAAATATATATTCTCTATATTCACAGAGAAATGGATAAAAATAGTCATTTTCAGGAAGGTTTACAGTGCTCAGTTCACCCCACTACATTTGTCATAAAACCTTTCCTGAAAGGAAAAAAGTTTCCTTTCAGAATCAACATTTTCTATGAAATACCATACTACAAAATACTCCCACAAATGTGGGCCATCGATTGCAAACAAGATTTGTTCTTTTGCACTCACAAAAAAGTTATTTTCCTAACAAATTCATTCAAGCCCATGTTGCAAAAATGAGTACGCTGTAAAAATTGTAAGGTTCCACTCAATTCATTCACGTTGTCCCAACACAAATTGATTACGTTAACTTAACACTTTTAACAAATGCATGTGAATTGAACATAGAAAAATTAAGTTGTCCTAATGAAATCTCAAGAATTGTGTTGTTTCAGCTCATTTTAAATAAGTAGTTTGAACGAGCAAAAAGTATATGTTTTGAGTGTACACCCCAATAGACCCTTTTCACAATGACGTCACTTCACTTACCCCTATCGGCAACACAGTTTATTTTTAATTCTGGTTTGCCTTTGAATCAATGGGAGACTACTCTGGAAAATTTACAAATAAAAATATATAACATTGCATCTGATTTAAGACTCAAATGTCTCTCTTTTAATACTAAACTGCTTTCTGAGTTTGAAAATGATTTTGTAAAGGCGCTGTAAGTTTTTGACTCTTCTAAAGCACATAAATACCATAATATGTGTGCAGATATTTAAGAAACATCCCAAGTGAACATACTTAAGTTTAAGTTTAACTGAAAAACAATGCTGAAGTCAGATATTCTGCTTTGAAAATGTTTTTTTTCTGTACTGGAATGCTGTCTTTGTTTAGGTAAATTTAACCGGCACAATGCAAGTTTAGCCAATTATAATTCAGCACCCGGGGTTGCCTTGTTGGAAAACAGCGTATTTCATTCATTCATTCAGAAAGACTCTAAAAACATGCGTCCATGAGCGAAATGCGACAGTGTCAGTGGACAGTATCAGATGTCAAAATGAGACAGATTCAGTTCCACATGAGGTTATTAATTAGCAAATGACATAAATATTACGAACATGAGCAGGTTACATTGTAACCCCGTGTCTTAACAACACGCTTTGTGACGAAATATGCAGTGATGAGCAATTTGGCCGTTTGCACCAGACGAAACACGACAGAAATTTAAATACAGCCATTCAGAAGTACAGAATATGCACTCACGAAACGGTAAAGTTTACAATCTATTTAATACATGTTAACCCTCTTTAACATCATTAAATGTAGATGCTGAATCACTCATATGTGTTTAGTTCTAAAGTTCAATTTCAAACGGTTTATTGTATTTTCAAGATCTGAGGTGAATTATCTGCTGCTGCTTTCAGTGTATGGCAATAAATGTCATGTAAAATGGCTTTCAAACTTACATTGTTAGCATTTAGCACTGAATAAAGCACACAAATTTTACCTGAGGTGATCAGTCATAGGTTTCTGTTGTTCAGCTGTGAGATATAGAAGCCGTTTCTAATATATCAATTCAAGGTGTTGGTTAAAACCAAAACTCCAAAACTTTAATATGGAAAATATTCCCTCTATCGTGTGTCGTTGCTTTTATTTAGAACACAGTTTCAATCACTCGCTCCTGTTCTCAATCTGGCATCCCGCGCTTGCGTTTATTTTGATCCAGGAGTGCAATACCTAGTTCAACCACTGGGTGTCAAACTTACATACTGCACCTTTAAGTTATTAAAAATAGGAATAAGCTATTGTTTATCAAGGAAAGCATACTGTATGTTTGCAACCTTTACAATTATTTATTTAGTTTATTTTCTCAATAATGGATTTATTTTTACTTTGATGCTGCTATGAATATAAATTCTATATACTCACCAGACATGCTCTCAGGATGGCGCCGCGGATGGCTGCCTCGGTGTGGAGCTCTTTAGTGTTTACACTAGTTCTGTTAGTCTGTCCTGTTTTATGTTTATCAAACACAATCAGTTATACCAGGGATGAGCTGCTGAACATTCGGCAGTGCACACCAACTAATCACCAACTGGATTTTGATTTCTCTGGCGTTTTGCGGAACATTGTCATCGGCGGAGCAGCTGCTTTGTGGAAGAAATACAAGACCCGGCGGCGTGGAAAAAGAGCCGGCGCGCTCGTCAGGCTAAGACAGCGCGGCTTCAGAACAGTGCTGCCTAGCATCCATCTAGCGAATCTCCGCTCTCTTCCTAACAAAATGGATGAACTACTTCTGCTCTCACGCGAAAACAAGAACTTTAACAACTCTGCTGCGCTGTGTTTCACAGAAACCTGGCTGAACAAAGCCATTCCGGACAGTGCATTACACTTACCGGACTTTCAGCTGTACAGAGCAGATCGCGATACTGAGTCAACAGGCAAAACACGCGGTGGTGGGACATGCTTTTACATCAACAGGAGATGGTGTACGGATGTAACTGTGTTAAAGAAGATGTGCTGTCCTGATGTGGAAGCGCTTTTCATTAACTGTAAGCCGTTTTATGCACCGCGGGAGTTTTCCTCGTTCATTCTCATTGGTGTTTACATTCCACCGCAAGCACACGTGAGGACTGCGTTACAACAGCTGTCTGATCTGATCACAGAGACTGAACAACGACACCCGGACTCTGCTTTTATCATTCTCGGTGACTTTAATCAGGCAAAACTCACACATGAGCTGCCTAAATTCAAACAGCACATCACATGCCCCACCAGAGACAATAACATTTTGGATCATTGCTACACCACAATAAAGGATGCATATCGCTCCGTCGCCAGAGCAGCTTTAGGACTCTCCGACCACTGCCTGGTTCATCTTATACCAACTTACAAGCAAAAACTTAAAACTACTAAGCCAGTATTAAGGACTGTTAAGAGATGGACCAACGACACAGAGCAGGTCTTACAAGCCTGTTTTGAATGCACTGATTGGAGTGTTTTTAGTGCCTACAGGAGCGGGGACAGGATTTTATACAATCAGGCCAGGAACACACTGACAAAGGAGATTGGTGTGGCCAAGAAAAGCTATGCCAAAAAGCTGCAAAACCAGTTTTCTGCCAACTACCCTGCATCAGTGTGGAAAGGCCTGAAAGACATCACAAATTATAAAACGCCATCCCCCAGTATCGACAGCAACAAACATCTTGCAAACGAGCTGAATATCTTCTATTGTAGATTTGACACCTCTGACCAGACACCTCACACCCACCCGGATCATCTCCCTACACAGCCATCAACACCTCCAGCCATCTCCCTCTCACCCCCTGCACTTCAGATCAGTGAGGATAATGGGCATCAGATCCTCAGTAAACAGCCATCAACACCTCCAGCCATCTCCTTCTCCACCCCGGCACTTCAGATCAGTGAAGATAATGTGCGTCAGATCTTCAGTAAACAGAGGAGACGAAAAGCACCAGGTCCAGACGGTGTTTCATCAGCCTGTCTGAAAACTTGTGCGGACCAACTGGCTCCCATTTTCACACAGATCTTCAACAGATCACTGGAACAGCGCAAAGTTCCATCCTGCTTCAAATGCTCCACCATCATCCCAATACCAAAGAAACCAAAGATCACAGGACTCAATGACTACAGGCCTGTTGCCTTAACATCTGTGGCCATGAAGTAATTTGAAAGACTGGTGCTAGCTTATCTGAAGGACATCACTGGACCTTTGCTGGACCCCCTGCAGTTTGCCTATAGAGCAAACCGATCTGTGGATGATGCAGTCAACATGGGACTGCATTATAACCTAGAACATCTGGACAAACCAGGGAACTACGCAAGGATACTGTTTGTGGACTTCAGTTCTGCCTTTAACACCATCGTCCCATCACTGCTCGAGAACAAACTGACCCAGCTGTCTGTCCCTAGCTCTGTCTGTCAATGGATCACCAGCTTTCTGACAGATAGACAACAGCTAGTCAGAATGGGCAAAATCACATCCGACAGCCGCACCATCAGCACTGGTGCCCCCCAGGGATGTGTTCTCTCCCCACTGCTCTTCTCCCTGTACACAAACGACTGCACTGCAAAAGACCCCTCCATTAAGCTCTTGAAGTTTGCGGATGACACTACTGTTATCGGCCTCATCCGGAACGGTGACGAGTCTGCAAACAGACAGGAGGTGGAGCGGCTGGCTTTATGGTGCAGATACAACAACCTGGAGCTGAACACGCTCAAAACAGTGGAGATGATAGTGGACTTTAGGAGAAACCCCCCTGCACTCCCCCCACTCACCATCATGAACAGCACTGTGGCTGCAGTAGAGTCATTCAGGTTCCTGGGCACCACCATCTCTCAGGATCTGAAGTGGGACATGCACATAGACTCCATTGTAAAGAAAGCCCAGCAGAGACTGTACTTCCTTCGTCAGCTGAGGAAGTTCAACCTGCCACAGGAGCTGCTCGTACAGTTCTACTCAGCTGTCATCCAATCCATCCTCTGCACTTTAATCACCGTCTGGTTCAGCTCAGCTGCCAAAACCAACCTCCGTAGACTACAGCAAATAGTCTGGACTGCTGAACGAATCACTGGCACTACACTTCCTACACTTCAAGAACTGTACTCTTCCAGAGTGAGTAAAAGGGCTCGTAAAATCACTCTGGACGCCTTACACCCAGCACACTACCTGTCCGAACTGTTACCGTCTGGTCAGCGCTACAGAGCACCAAGCACAAAAACAGCCAGACACAGGAAAAGTTTCTTTCCTCAGGCCATCTACCTCATGAACAGTTAAATATTCCCCTACTGTGCAATAAACGTGCAAAACTTTCTCATACGCACTTGTACACAGCACCTTATAACCTGTATATTTACAACATATCTGTACATACAATTCAACATCCAGATCTTTTTGACTAACTGCATCTCTGTTTAATGTTTAATGTTTATTGCCTTTTCTTTCTTGTATTTAATTTTGTGTTGTCACTCGTCACTTTATGTACACTGAAAACTTCTGTTGCCAAAACAAATTCCTTGTGTGTGTGAAGCACACTTGGCAATAAAACTGATTCTGATTCTGAATTTATATTATCTGTTATATGTAAATGTTCCAGCATGAGTAAAATTCTTTATTTAATCTTCTTATATTACCTGCTATGTCTATAAATGCAACCAGTATCATCATTTGTTATTTACTGATCTATTAATGTTTTGTTCAGTTTCTCCATTTGAATGAATTAATTGTTCTACTGCCCTCTTTTGGGTGGATTTTGATTGATATCTGTACTACCTATTAATTAATAATGTTATAAATAAATTCATAATCAAATTATACTGAATACAAATGCAATCTTCTTGGTGTTATATTAGCTATTGTAAATTTTTATAATGATTTAGTTTGATTAGTAAGAGTCACATACAAGATTGCTATTCTGTTTCATTTAATTTGAATATTAAATAGACATAAATGTTTTATGTTCATGAATAAAATACCTATATAGAATAAAGTCAGAGAACTGAGAATGTGAATAATATGAATGTGTTTGTGAATCAGCTGTCCACTAAACAACCACAGTAAAACACCCACAGTTTTATTTATTACTTATTCTTCAGTACACACAACAAAAATAATTAAAATAAATCTGACATAAAAAATGTTCAGCACCATTGTAAACATCTGTAATCTTTATTTGACAAATACTGACATGTACATACCAACTTCATCTGACAGCAACACAAAGCAATAGACTCTGTTTAAAGTCCCATTTTCTTGGTTCAAGCTAAAATCTGGATGATCAGACAACAAAAAACAACCATAGTCATCATCTAATCATATCTGAAGTAAATATACAGCTGCCTGGGTGAGTTCCCTATAGGAATTTCTGTGTAAGCGGAAGTAAAGATACACTGCGTGGAGTGAAACCAAACACCACGTGACGTCATGTGAAAAGGGTCTATTATAATCTTAAGAGAAAAGCCACACTTGGGATTACAAGATTCTAATTAACAGGCATTCAACCATAGGTAAGTCTAATGATTAATTTAAAGAGCCCCTATTATACATTAAAAAGGGTCATATTTTGGTTTTGGGGGCCTCCAACAACAGGCTGATATGCATGCAAGGTCAAAAAAACACTTTTATTGTCTAATAATATGCATTTATTTTTACATAATTATCCCAGTTACTCCCATATGATTCGTTCAGCAATTCATTTGTTCCCAAACCCCTCCTTAGCGTGATGCTAATCTGCACTGATTGGACCGATGACCCAGTCTGTTGCAATTGGTCGACAGCATTCAGCTCGAGACAGAGTAAAATGCCCAGCACGGCTTATCAACAATATTGAAGTAGTCAGAGTGCCTAGTGTAAGTGTGAGCATACCTGCCAACACTCCTGTTTTTCCTGGGATTCTCCTGTATTTCAGACCCATCTCCCTCACCCTCTTGTTTTGTTATTTATCTCGGAAAACTCTCGTAATTTCATCCATCCGCCCCCTTCCCCCCTGGTCCTCAGCATTTTGGTACGGTCTGTGAAACCCCCGGGTCGCCAACATTGGTATAGGATTCGCAGCGGCAGCCCGAAACACGCTTCGTAGTAGTTACTAACACCACAGTAAACAGTACCCGATTCTCAACAGTGTTATTCAAACACCTCACCCCCGAACTTAACCCCCCAGTCTCCCGGATTGTCAGGGACAAAAGTTGACAGGTATGTGTGTGTGATACACATTCAGTATTAATCCACACAGTGGCAAAAGCTGAACTATTCTGAAACTTGATGGCCGCACGTGTGTAGAAACAGCTGACGATGGCCATAGCAACGACAAACGGCAGTGGATCGCGAGCTCACAGACAAATTCGTCAGCACGTGTCACGTTTTCAGCGTGGCATTAGGCGCGATATGAGAATATAAAGAGTTAACCAGATACAGTACAAGCGGTTACAAGTAACAAAACACAAATACATAATTTGCAAGCTAGAGAAAACAAGGAGGCAACCATTTTAATCGCACTTAAGTTACTTCACTTGTGAAATGGAGGAAGAAACTGATCCATCAACTGTGTACTGTAAAGTTCCTGTTGAGCTCTGACAAAGTCCCACACATCAATAGTCTTTTCTGATCTTTCCTTTAACAAACGGCCAACTAATCCCCCATTGTATGCATGTAGATTCCAGAAGCACTCGTCAGAAAAATGATGGGAACACAGCACAAGACGCTGAGGTATTTTTGCACAAATAAACCTCAACCACTGACTCTTCACAGTTTCATCTTTGGGTAGAGAAAATAACACTAACTTTCCCCTCACACTTCCAGTAATATCCAGCTGAGCACAGCATCTACACGAGTGGATTCAACCGGGATCTGCTACAGTGTTTGTCTTCCTCTTTTTCTTTGCTACGCTGTTTGTGGGCAGGGCCGGGGGGTTCAATTTTCCTGTGTTTGCATGTGCAACAAATGGGCGGGGCTTAAGTTTTGTATCGACGTCATGCCAAAACGACAGACTCGTTATCAAGACGATTAATTTGAAGCACTATGAGTCGACTCTTTTATAAATTAATCAATAGTTTAACTTAGCCTGATATTTCACTTCACTTAGGGCTGTTACACACTACATGGAAGGTCATTTTCAAAAACCCATAATAGGGGCTCTTTAAGAGGTGTGCAGCAGACAGCTGACTATAAAAGGGCATTACTTAACAAAGAAAAGCCCTTCCCATTTTATGCTGTCAGCAATGGCTCCTCATGGTAGAGAAATGTCACAAAATCTGAGAAAGGAAATAATTTCTTTACACAAAAAGGTGAGGACTACAAAAAGATCAGCAAAGCTTTACATATTAGTCAAAATACTGTAGCAAAAGTGATCCAAAAAGTGATCCAACCATCTTACAGAGACATCCAGACCATCCACGGAAGTTAACATCTCGACAGAAGCGTCTTCTGATGAGAAGGGTTGATGAAAATCGCCATGCAAGTTTACTGCAGTTAGCTAAAGTGTTTCCTGTGACACCATACAACGCACACTGCAGACGAATGGCATGCATGGGTATCATCCACGAAGATAGCCTCTCCTAAAGCCCATACACAAAAAAAGAATGCTTAGAATTTGCTAGGGCCCATGCTGAAAAAAGATGAAGACTACTGGGACTCTACGGTATAATCTGGAGTGATGAGACAAAGAACACTGTTTTTGGAATTTATGGTTTTAAAACTGTATGGCGTCGTACAGAAGAGGATTTCAAAGAAAAATGCATGGTACCTACAGTGAAACATGGTGAATGCACTTTTGCAACATGACAATGATCCAAAAACACACATCTAAAGCTACTGTTGCATTTCTGAGGAAGAACAGGGTGAAGGTGATTGAGTGGCCAAGTATGTCTCCTGATCTGAACCCAATCTAGCATCAGTGGGAAATTCTAAAGTGACAAGTTGAACATCACTCTCCATCCAGCATCCAGGCTCTGAAAAAGGTTATTCTTGAAGAATGGAAAAAGATAGGTGTTGCAATGTGTCGCCAGCTTGTTCATTTCATGCCTAGAAGACTTGGTGCTGTCCTTAAAAATAACGGTGCTCATATAAAATTCTAGATGTAGTAGTTTTTGTTGTGGGGTGTATTCACTTTTCAACCAATCTGAGTAAAACTGAAGATTTTGTGATCCAAGTTAGATTATTAATCTTAATTTCATGTTATGGAGTTAAATAAGTGTTCAATAAAACTCAGCCTTGTGAAAAGTTTGGAAACTTTTGTTCTTTTGTTCATTGAGCTATTGATTAAATTCATACTTTTTTAAATGGGGTTGTACTCATTTATGCTGAGCACTGTAAATACTCCAATAAATGTATTGTTATATGTTATTAAATATATTAACCTTAACTAATAGAACCTTATTGTATTATATAACCTTAATTATGGACATAAAACACAGAGAACAATCTGCAGTATTATAAATTTCACTACTTAATCCTGTTAAGAAAAAAAACTCTGATCAGAATTAGAGAACATGTTCAGATTCCTCTGTTATTGGTGTTAGTCTGGTACCTGGTTGATATTTCATTAATTCTCTGACACATCCTATTTAACTGTCTGCCAAACTTTTCAGTTTTTACTGACTTTGCAAGATGGAGAGTCATTCTGAAGTGACTGAAACACTCTGAAGCTTTTCAGATGAAGACTAAAGAGACAATCCTCAAGAGAAGTTGGTCATTCCAAATTTCTAGAATATTGCACCTTTGTCATAAACTCATTCAAGTCCAACAAAAAGGTTGATCATCCACAAAAGACAAATGCGCAGGAGAACAGGATAATGTGGAGAATCTCAGTGAAAATCAGTTCAACACTGCAGCGGAAAGACCATTAGTTCAGCACTGAACAGGGTAAAGGGTCTGTATCTTGACATACAGTGTCTCAGCGTTAAAGAGAATTTGGACTGGAAGCCTCTGTGATGACCAAAACTCCGCAAAAAGCATCAAAATATTCAACTAACCTTTGCTGTGTTGGGTGAACAGAGAACTAATCCAAAGTTCACTTTAGTGATGAAGTTAGTTTTATTCATGCAGTTCTGATGTGTGTAGAAGTCATTAAAGCTGGAGTAAAATGTCATAGTTTGGTGGTGTTTTCTGCAGGAAATGTTTATCAGAAGCTTCTTAAACAACTGGTGGTTCCTTCCCTGTATTCATCACTCAATCAGCCAGCATGTTTTCTACAGGACAGCAAGCCCCATCACACAGCAAAACACTGAAAACATTGAAATAATGAAGTGGCTGACCAGAGTCCTGATCTAAACCTGACTGAAAATCTCTGAAAAAACACAACAGTCAAAGAAGGCCAGATCAAGATCCCAGCAGAGTAAAGTGATAGACTAGTGGTGTCTGTGAGAGACTAGCGATGTATGTAAGGAACAAGTGATGTCCTACAGTATGTCAGACTACGTACACTCACTGGCCACTTTATTAGGTACACCCTACTAGTACCAGGTTGGACCCTTTTTTGTAGTTGGACCCCCTTTTTCAGAACTGCCTTAATCCTTCGTGGCATAGATAGTGACTGTGGAGGCCATTTGAATACATTGTCATGTTCAAGAAACCAGTCTGAGATGATTTGCACTTTATGACATGGTGTGTTATCCTGCTGGAAGTAGCCACCAGAGCATGGGTACACTGTGGTCATAAAGGGATGGACATGGTCAGCAACAATACCCAGGTAGGCTGTGGTGTTGACACGATGCTCAATTGGTACTAATAGGCCCAAGGTGTGCTAAGAAAATATCTCCCACACCATTACACCACCACCAGCAGCCTGAACCGTTGATACAAGGCAGGATGGATCCATGCTTTCATGTCGTCGACGCCAAATTCTGACCCTACCATCCGAATGTCGCTGGAGACTTGAGACACATCAGACCAGGCAACGTTTCTCCAATCTTTTATTGTCCAATTTGTCTTCCAAATTTCCAGATAGGAGTGGCACCTGGTGTGGTCTTCTGCTGCTGTAGCCCATTCGCCTCAAGGTTCAACGTTTTGTGCGTTCAAAGATGCTCATCTGCATACTTCTGTTGTAACGAGTGGTCATTTGAGTTACTGTTGCCTTTCTCTCAGCTCGAACCATTCTGGCCATTCTCATCTGACCTCTGGCATCAACAAGGCATTTGTGCCCACAGAACTGCCACTCATGGGATATTTTCTCTTTTTCTGACCATTCTCTGTAAACCCTAGAGATGGTTGTGTGTGAAAATCTCAGTAGATCAGAAGTTTCTGAAATACTCAGACCAGCCCAACTGGCACCAACAACTATGCCACGTTCAAAGTCACTTAAATCACCTTTCTTCACCATTCTGATGCTCGGTTTGAACTGCAGCAAATCATCTTCACCATGTCTACATGCCTAAATGCATTGAGTTACTGCTATGTGATTGGTTGATTAGAAATTTGTGTTAACAAGCAGTTGGACAGGTGTACCTAATAAAGTGACCGAAGAGTGTATGTGAATATGAGATTACATAGATGCTTTACTATTTAAATTAGAGGTTGATTTTGAATAGATTTATTCATGGAAAATGAATTTTAGAAACCTCAAACTCATTAACTCTCACAGAAATTTATTCTCATTGAGTTTTTTTATGCGGCAGCCATTTGCAACTTCAATTTTATGACAATGCTTTTGTTCAAAGTCAAATAAAACCTCTGTGTTCTGCTTAATGTCATGTCTGGCATATCCACCTGTTCAGTGCTGCAGAAGAGGCATTTTCATATGCACAAATTCAATGTAAAAGCTCAAATGGCTGCAATTTTATATCGATCCCATCCTGCCTAAGATGGATCTGTCCTTAAATGCTATAGCTATGAATTTTCCGATTGCTCTAAGACAGCCTTCCTCGAGGAGGTCGAACATCATGCAAGACTAAACTCGATAGGATTTAATGCGAGTGGCCACAGGTCAATACGGATATTCGCACAAGGCTGTGATGAGTTCAATGCCTGTCAAACATAAATCAACACAGACAGCCCTAGGGCTAAAGTACGCCGGGGAATAGGCACAAATCTTAGGGTACTGCAGGAAGCGAAGATAATGGAGCCGCAGCCAAGCAGAGCTTGAAGATCCTTGATTTGAAACGCTGCGTGCGCGAATACGACAGAAACGTGTTTTTCATGTCTGACGTTCTTTCCATTGCAAGTAAATAAGATGTCTTGCACTGGTGATGAAGCATGATTTCAATATCAAGCTTTTAATCTTCTCTAGAAGGACACGGGGAGCAAGCATGTCATAGCAGCCTATTTCAGCTCCCACAAAGCTCTTCAGAGGGGAAGCAATTTCTCATTGAACATGACAACCGCATTACATACCCACAAGAGGAAATTGAAGCCCTAAATTGAATTTACCTTTCAGAGTCAAAGCGATGTGTGCTTTCGGATGTTGATGTAAATGCAAGCTGAATTGTGTATCTTATACACGAACACGCTTATATTGGATACTTGCATCTAGATCACATCATAGGACATTTCACTCCTGAAATACTTCAGTTAAAGATGCAATAGGTTATTGTCTCAGGAAATATTCTTATGTTGCGCTGGTTGAAAGTTTCCAAATGTATTGATATGTATTTTTAAATTCTGGGTACAAATAGGACTAAAAATGTTTGTCCGATCAAAATATTTGGGCCGAATATTACAGGCAGCCCAAACTGTCCGTCATCATATGTAGATTCAGTCATTGTCGAAGTGTAATGTAAACAGCGATATGGAAGATGAAATTTGACAGGTGAAATAAATTTTTTTAGAACTATGTATTTAGTTGAATAACAAAACATAAATATATTAGTAAATATCACTCTTCCGCCTAGCCAGCTATGGAGAAACAGGCAGTAATTAGTATAATTTTGGCTACCCCGTCAACCTGTCTCAAGAGCTATGCTTATGTCAGACAAAATACTTGTCTCAATATTGATGTCCGGGATCCAAGCACACTGTCATCATAGAAATCCTTGCAATATCCTTGTAAATAATTGTAATCCTTGTAATATTATTACACAAAACCAAAGGTTTTGCTTGTTACAAAACAGAAAACATGCTAGATATAATTCTGTTTTTTAAATGGTTTTTAAGTTTGTTGTTGTGGTACTATAAGGTATAAATGATTAGTAACACTTTACAATAACAGTACATGAATAATGATGTATTAATACAGGGTTTCTGCAGATATCGTAATGTCAAATTTAAGACTTTTTAAGACCTTTTTAAGACCATTAAGTATTAAATTTAAGACCTATATCACAATATCAATAACACGCATACACAAAGAGAAAATGCAAAAATCACAAAATTAGTGGCAAAATAAATGTATTCAATTTGACCAGTACAAATTGAAGCCAGGTTAGATGCATCATTGAACTACAGGAAAAAACCATCAAACATCTTAAGGCTGCTTTATACTTTCGCCTGGCACCGCATCGCGCACCTACGCTGACTGCGCGCACTTCACAAAACAGACGAGGCTCTTTAAAACGACAGGGGACAGTCAAAAGAAACCCACCGTAAAGTCGGGTCTACGGATCTACGTCATATTAATATCGTTCAAGATTTTTTAACTAATTTTTTTTTTTTTTTTTATAAATAATTTTATTGATTATAAGGATTTTTATAACCATTCAAGATTTTTTTAATCAAACTATGATGCATTACTTGCTTTTGTTCATATCTGGGACAGTTCTACCTATTAAAGTTAAATATTACTGACAACAGAACATGCATTTCTCTACAATTATATTTTTTATTATAGAAAAAATAAAAGCAAAAAAAGCTTAATCATATCACACGCACCCAAAGCGAAACTTTGCAAACACAGCGATGACGTCACATTCGCCACTCACACTGAGTTCAATAACAAAAAGCTGATTGGCTATTGCATGTTGGTCTCATTTGTAGTTGTAATACCGCAAAATACATTTAGACTAGTGAAATAAAGAACTACAACACCACGAAAACCAAGCAACAACAACAAAAAAGAATTTAAATTAGCACTAGATGTAGCGTTACATGGACATCGGAAAAATAAGACCTGTGCAAAAATATTTAAGACTTTTTAAGGCCTAAAATTTAGATTTTAAAATTTTTGACTTTTTAAGACTTTTTAAGACCCTGTATGCAGAAACCCTGTAATATGTAAACTAAACATTACTTTATTATAAATAAATGATGAGTTAAGGTGCGTTATCACGAACTAACTTTAACTACAACATGAGTCATGAGTTCATGTGTGAATAACAGCTATCTTAATTAATTGTTAGTACATGTTGTTTATTTAATGTATTAATTAACTTTAAGCTAAATGTAACCAACATGAACTCATGAGTAATCAATAATTATGTCATGACTTAACTTGAAGGGGCACATCATCATTAACTGCGCATGTGCTCCTATGTTAAAACTGTTCACGATGATGTTCACAGAACACTTTTCTATTGTTAATGAGTGTAAACGCACTATTCAGGCCCATGCAGAGGCTTTCCAAAGGCATGTGCAGAATTGAAGATGAGGGCACAACATGGCAATAATGCAAAGTAACTAAACTGAAGAGCGGGGCGATGAGGGGGCGGTCGTGAACTGAAAACCGGGGGGGTTGGGGGAGAGGGAGAGACCACGAAATGAAGAGCGGTGGCGGGGGGTTTTGGGGAAGATTGCGAACTGATGAGCGGGGGGCACATATGTTCATTTTGCAAGGACCCCTTATATCCCAGACTCAAAATGGCATGTACACTGCACAGGTTGAGCCCTATGTGTGCATGTGCCTGTTGGACATGCTTATTGAGTTCAAGAGCAGTTAAAGCCATTAAAGTTCAGTGATCTCGCTGTCATGATCAAGAAACCAGTTTAAGCTTTGTGACATGGTGTGTTATCTTTCTGGAAGCAGCATCATAAGACTGGGTTTGCTGTGGTCATAAAGAGATTGGCATGGTCAGCAACAATACTCAGTTAGGCTGGCACCATTAAACCTTTACACCAGCAGCAGCAGCAGTCTGTACCACTGCTAAAAACCAGATGGATCCATTACACCACCAGCAGCAGCAGTCTGAACCACTGCTAAAAACCAGATGGATCCATTACACCACCAGCAGCAGCAGTCTGAACCACTGCTAAAAACCAGATGGATCCATTGTTTCATCCCAAATTTTGAACATGCGTTCCCAATGTTGTTGAAGAAATTTGAACCAGTGGAACCAAACTTATGTTGTCCATATTTGTTGAGTCCATGTGAATTGTAGCCTCAGTTTTCTGTTGTAATTTGACATGTTACAACATGTACGTGGTGTGCTCTTCATCCGCTTGTGTAGCTCATCTGCTTCAAGGTTGGACATGTTGTGTGGTCGGAAATGCATTTCTGCAGACCTTGTTGGTTGTAACAAAGTAGTTGAGTTATTCCTGCCTTTCTATGAGCTAGAAAAAGTCTGGCCATCCTCCTCTGACCACTTGCATCACAGGGATGTAGGAGGGGTTACACTTGACAAATGCATTCACAATTATGAAATATGTTTTTGGACTTTATCACATACTGTAAAATAACAACATCCATTTTATTAAACGTTTAGCCCTCAACAATAGAATAACCAATACTTTAGCATTTAATTTATTTTACATGACACTGTTTCTTTTCAAAATGTTAAAATAAAATTAAAAAAAGCAGCCACGGCCTACCTGAGTATTGTTGCTGAGTCAAATAAAATGACTGCTTTTTTCAGCAGTCATGTGTCAAACACTGACAGGTTAAAGCTGCTGCTCTTCCCCTTTGCTGTGGTTTTGATGCTGAGGGGTTAAGATACACTGGTCAATGTTTGTGTACCTACAGGGCTGACCAATGGTGGCATGCAACAACGTGTGGCCTAAAAAGAAAGTTAAAATCCACGCCAGATGCATTTTTTTGTTCCAAAAAGAGTACATGGTCGGGAAAAAGAGGATGTATGGTCATTCTTCATAAAAGTAAAAAATAAATGGTATGCTATTTACTATACTTTCTAATAGTGTCTGGCACATGCACTCTCATAAATGCAGCCTCAGACACATGCTCTCAATAGAGAAGGTGACGTCACTGTAAGGGGTAGGATTAGGGGTGGGGGTAGGTGTAAACTTGAAAGAAGTTGGCGTTAAAAAGCAAGTTAAGGTTGTCCTTTTTTCTCATATCATGACATACATCCAATTAAAATGGTCCTGAAATTAGAAAAAAAAAGTTAGGCGGTACTTGATTTCATCGTTTGGGAGCTGATTGTATCAGATGGGTGTTATTAACAAAAAGGAGGAAGATTGACAAAAACAGGAAAGACAAAATCAGGGCACGCCCTAATAGCCCCTCCCAAAAGACATTTCATGTGACCAGAAGTGAAATGAGGTTATGGTAAGTTTATGGTATTTAATAAAAGATTATGAGGCAATTTAAGAAGCGCACATACATTGTTTATAACAACACTACTAGACACATATAAAATGATTTTATGATGACTTTAAAAGCCTATTTTAACTGAGAATGCACATCTGCAAGTGCAGTCAGTCTGCAGCCAGACACTTCCCATATTAGTGTGTAACTACCTGACATTGGTCCCCTCTAACTCTGAAACAACAGTTTACAAATTTTTCATGACCTTCTCACTTGTGAGTTTCCAAACCTACTTTTGGCATAAGTCCCTCCCTTTTGCAGGTCGCCAAACTTACTTTAGTCGTGAGTCCCTCTCACTTGTGGGTCTCCAAACCTACTTTTGGCATAAGTCCTCCTCACTTGTGAGTCTCCAAACCTACTTTCGGCATAAGTTCCTCCCACTTGTGGGTCTCTAAACCTACTTTTAGCATAAGTTCCTCCCACTTGTGGGTCTCTAAACCTACTATTAGCATAAGTTCCTCCCACTTGTGGGTCTCCAAACCTACTTTCGGCATTGGCTCCTCTCACTTGTGGATCTCCAAACCTACTTTCGGCGTAAGTTCCTCACACTTGTAGGTCTTCAAACCTATTTTAGGCATAAGTACCTCCCACTTGCGGGTCTCCAAACCTACTTTCGGCAAAAGTCTCTCTCACTTGTGGGTCTCCAAACCTACTTTCGGCA
>CAIGQZ010033231.1:595470-615373 GCA_903798205.1 Danio tinwini
ACTTTAGGCGTAAGTCTCTCACATTGGTGGGTCTCCAAACCTACTTTCGGTATAAGTTTGTCTCACGTGTGGATCTTCAAACCTACTTTCGGCATAAGTCCCTCACACTTGTGGGTCTCCAAACCTACTTTCAGCATAAGTCTGTCTCACTTGTGGGTCTCCAAACCTACTTTCGGCATAAGTCCCTCACACTTGTGGGTCTCCAAACCTACTTTTGGCATAAGTTCCTCACACTTGCGGGTCTCAAAATCTACTTTCGGTGTAAGTCCCTTCCACTTGCAGGTCTCTGGGCTGCAGCGATATATACTTGATTATGCAAGATGCCAGAGTGTTACTATGGATACCAGAGAGTCAGTCATCACTATGTATTGAGCAAGTCATGTTTCATACCACTTTGTACAATCATTTAAAAGATTCACTGCCTTTTTTAAACATCTGAAAGATATCATTCATGAAATGTCGCATTGTTACTGTGGCCAAATCACTCAAATTGACTGAAAGATTGAAAATGATTGTTCTCTTTTAATCTCTCTCAATTAATGTGTCTGGGATAGCCAAATCATTCACTTTCAATGTGGGAAAAAAGCTGCTTTTTTAGCTAAGTTTTAGAAGATATAAAATCAAATAAAAGGTTTGGAATGACATGATGGTGAGTAAACTATCCTTTTCATTTTCATCTTCATAGATGTTGGATTTTGTCATGCCATATGTTCAGGTTAGAATGCCAAATCAGTTTCACTAAATGTTTATTTTATTAACAAAATATGCTCAAAAGTAGATTAAAAAAATCCACAAAGCTCAGTTATATGTGTGATACAGTACTACAGGGAATGCTTGTAATATTTACTGTGCATCTGTGCTTGGCAATGATATATATAGAAATTCATTTTCAAAGTCAATGCATAAAGTAATGCCAGATTGCAGAAACAAATTATGCAAAGGCAAGATAAGGATCATATTTTCTCAATCCTCAGAGTGAAAATATGATAAAAGTTCTTATAACAAAAACCTGAAAAGTCTAGAAACTACCAGTCTTTTATTGTCTGCTTGTTTTCGATTAAAATAAAACAGTAGTTTTACAGAATGTATTTATAATTTAAAGTAATTTATCTATTTTATGCTGTTTTTCTTATACAGTATTTAGTTTTGTATTCCTGTGATGATAAAGCTGAATGTTCATTCTTCAGTGTACACAGAAATCTTTCTAATACAGTATGTTTAGTTATCATTGCTACTGAGTTATTAATAACGGATCTCATTATTATCAGTGATGAAAGTCGGTCATGTTTTTTGTGTAGAGCGGTGTGATACATGTTTTAAGGATTTATTGAATAGTAATTCAAAGACTTTTTAAAGGTAGTCCATCATGGTTTTCATCAAGAAATATATTAAGCAGAAAAAAAATGAATAATAAATAACTGAGTAGCAAATTAGCATATTAAAATCACTGCTGTGTCAATAAAACTGGAGGAAAAATTAGTTTAAGTTATTTTTAGTTATCTTATTATGGACTGTGTGTGTGCATGTGGATGTGTGTTTTTTATTCTATACTTTTCTGATCAAACGTCTTACTCGTTTCTAATATAAATATTAGTTTTAAGATGTTTTGACAATTGGCCAGAATAACAAATGCTTTTTATTTAATTTTACTTTTAATTTGGGTTTTAAAGTCAAACATTTTCCACCAAATTTCTTACCTCTTCTGTTGGTAAAACAAAAATTATTTTGTTTAAAAATGAATATAAACATGGCACCTTTTAGGTTATTTTATGCTAAACACTCTAAGTGACAACATTTTTGTTTAAATTTGGAAGATACACTCACGGCCAATTTATTAGGTACACCTCACTAGTGGTATAGATTCAACAAGGTACTGAAAATATTCCTCAAAGATTTTGCTCCATATTGACATGATAGCATCAAGCAGTTGCTGCAGATTTGTCAGCTGCACATCCATGATCTGAATCTCCTGTTCCACCACATCCCAAAGGTGTTCTATTGGATTGAGATTTGGTGACTGTGGAGGCCATTTGAATACAGTGAACTCATTGTCATGGTCAAAAAAAAAAAAACAGGCTGAGATGATTCACACTTTATGACATGGCGTGTTATCCTGCTGGAAGTAGCCATCAGAAGATGGGTACACTATGGTCATAAAGTGATAGACATGCTCAGCAACAATACTCAGGTAGGCCGTGGCGTTGACACGATGCTCAGTTGGTACTAATGGGCCCAAAGTGTGCCAAGAAAATATCCCCCACACCATTACACCACCAACACCAAGGCAGGATGGATCCATGCTTTCATGTTGTTGATGTCAAATTCTGACCCTACCATCCAAATGTTGCAAAATAAATTGAGACTCATTAGACCAGGCAATGTTTCTCCAATCTTATCCAATTTTGGTGAGCCTGTGCGAATTGTATCCTCAGTTTCCTGTTCCTAGCTGACAAGAGTGGGACACGGTGTGGTCTTTTGCTGCTGTAGCCCATCTGCTTCAAGATTTGATGTGTTGTACGTTCAAAGATGCTCTTCTGTATACCTCTGTTGTTATGAGTGGTTATTTGAGTTACTGTTGCCTTTCTGTCAGCTGGAATCAGTCTGGCCATTCTCCTCTGACCTCTGGTATCAACAAGGATTTTCACCCACAGAACTGCCGCTCACTGAATATTTTCTCTTTTTCTGATCATTCTCTGTAAACTCTAGAAATGGTTGTGCATGAAAATCCCAGTCAGCAGTTTCTAAAAAACTCAGACTACCCTGTTTGGCACCAACAAACATGCCACGTTTAAAGTCACTTTAATCTTAGAACTTTAAAAACTTTCCTTTTAAAACTTAAAACCTTTCTTCCCCATTCTGATGCTCGGTTTGAACTGCAGCAGATCGTCTTCTTGACCATGTCTACATGCCTAAATGCGTTCAATTGCTGCCATGTGGTTGGCTGATTAGAAATTTGCGTTAATGAGCAGTTGGACAGGCGTACCTAATAAAGTGTATATTATCAGTAGTTTACAGAATAAAACAATAATAAAACTAAATAAATAAATGTCCTTAATTTAAAATTGCATAGCAACTATGAAAAAAAGTCAGAACAACAAATGTATTTGTTACTTAAATTTGAATAAGTTAAACAGGTCTCAACTCAACTTTTTTTTTTTTTTGTGATACAAAGTTACTAAACTTAATATTTTTAGTCAGTTGATACCACTTTTTGGCCACAATTAAATATATATTTTTTTACAATGTATAGGTATTGAAAATAGTTAAGTCAGCGGAATAAACTGTGAACTATTTCAACATATGTTTTACGCAGTGGATGCCCTTCCAACCGCAACCCAGTACTGGGAAACACCCATACTCACATTCACACACACACATACACTACAGCTAATTTAGCTTACCCAATTCACCTATAGTGCATGTCTTTGGATTGTGGGGAAAACGGAGCACCCAGGGAAAACCCACGCGAACACAGGGAGAACATGCAAACTCCACACAGAAATGCCAACTGGCCCACCCGGGACTCAAACCAGTGACCTTCTTGCATTACGAGAGCACTACCCACTGAGCCACCTTGCTCAGTGGGTAGCCTTTGAATCCTTGTAGTTGAGTCAGATTGATCTAATTATGGTTGTGAGCAATTTTCAGTATTTTAACCTGCAGCTTATACACTCCTATATGTAAATACCCCACAAAAACTCTGTTTACTGTCCTGGAATGATGGTAAATCTTTATAATGGAGTAGCAGACTGTTCCAGCATGAGTGTCATCTGAAACACTGTGTTCGTCCCATTAAAAAGCCAGAAAAAGGCTTTTTTTCGCTCTCTATTGGCTCATGATGGCAACAGGCAGCAGAATCAGAGTGACCCAATTAAAAGCGCGTCCTCAGCTCAGCTCAGGCCTCAAGGCGATTTGCACTTGTGTTTCCACTGATAAGCAACATGGAGCAAAGATGCCGCTGTATTATTATTACCTGGCTTTTGTGCTGACGTACCCTTAAGGCCTCAGTAATGGCAGCCACAACAGGACATTTGCAAAGGGTAATAAGCTCATTAACTGATTCAGCACGCATGTGGCTTTTTGTATACTGAAATGCTCGCACCTTCATGTCTGAACCCTGAAGAGCATTTTAGAAAATTGCTGATTATGATGATGTATCGGAAATTAGGGGATTTTTTGATGGTTATCGCAGGTGGCATTAACCGGAGAGGAACATGAAGGAGTTTTGTTTGTTGCATAGCGACATTGTTTTTTCATTAACATTCATTCATCGGAAATGAACTATTAAATGGATAGTTCACTCAAAACTTTAAATTGTTTAAAAAATTCACTTGTCATAAACCTGTTAGACTTTCTTCTGTTGACAACAAAAGGAGATATTTTGAAAAATGTTCAAAACCTATTACCATTGACTTCCCTATTTGTTTTTCCTTGGAAAAAAAAACTCATTCATTTTCTTTTCGGCTTAGTCCCTTTATTAATCTGGGGTCGCCACAGCGGAATGAACCACCAACTTATCCAGCATATGTTTTACGCAGCAGATGCCCTTCAAGCTGCAACCCATCACTGGGAAACACCCACACACTCTCATTCACACACATACACTTTTAGCTTACCCAATTCACCTGAACTGCATAACTTTGGACTGTGTGGGAAACCGGAGCACCCGGAGGAAACCCACACGAACGCGGGAAGAACATGCAAACTCCACACAGAAATGCCAACTGACCCAGCTGAGACTCGAACCAGCGACCTTCTTGCTGTGAGGCAACATCACTACCTATTGCACCACCGTGTCACCCAAAAATAAACTTATAAATATTTAAATACTCTTGAGGAAGAGTAAATAGAAAACTAAATAGAAAGCTATGCCTTTAAATGTTTCTTTTGTCACATTTTATCCATTTGTGTCTGTTAATTTTAATCTCAATATGTATTTTTAAATGCAGTATTCTTCAAATGAGCTTTTCATTTGCCCCTTTCACGCATACAGACCTTTCCGGAAAATTACCGGCAATTTTTCAGAAAGGTATGTATGCGTGAACAGGCCCTTTTTGAAAATACCAGTAAATTTGTTCTGACAATTTTCCGGAAATACAGTAGAAGTTGTAACATTACCAGTAATTTGCTGGAATGCTGCGCTGTGTGATTGCAGAAGGAACATTGGCGGAAAGAGCACGTTCACGATTAGAACGCGCTGACGTGAGACTTCAGTCTACTCCAGCCAATAAGAACATTCAGACACTTTCACACGCCCTGTTCATGAAAATAAAAGCCTTTGAATCTTTTTCAAGACACATTTAGCTGCTAGATGTTAGTCAGATAGTGTTTCTATGTTCCTTCTTAATGCTAACTGTGTAAAAAATTATCAATAAAATGTTTATGATAAACTGCTGTTAGTTTAACTTCAAGCTCTGCTTCAGTTGTTTGACGCATGTGCACATGAAGTAGCCAGTGAGCGCCAGCACACACACATATTATGTACATCTCGACATGCGAAAGTGTTCATCCATACGTTTTCATCAAAGTTCCTCCAGCAGCAGTTTTAACATGAAGTGACACGAAATCTGACGTATAGATGCCACTGGCACATGCCACTGAGTGTAGTGGCATGTCCGGTCATGTGTCACTCTAGTGGCATGTGTAGTGAGTGACCTGTGTCACTCAGAGTGTCACACTGCATGCCGCTGCAGTCACATCTCCAGCAGTGACATCGACACCTGGAGAAGCTTAATGGAACTAATCAACAAGCGCAAAACAATATTTAATCATTACTCGGCTGTTAACATGATTTATTGCGTCGCAAGTTAGTTTATATGCTGGACAACTCCATGATGTTTTCAATTATAAGCATTTAATTTATTTATTTGTAGTAATACTTCCAGTATTTATTGCTACAATACATAATATTTAGTCATTTACATTGATATAAGTGGATATCAAACTTATTGTGACATGCTGATCTTGTTGTGCCATATTATTGCATCATGGCGTTTCCTTTGTTGGCTATATGGACTTCTCTTTGTTTGTTTATTTATTTATTTATTTATTTTCATTTTAAGGTTTTTTTAACAATATGCTTTATCAAGTTATATTAAAATAAAGTTATATAAAAATGCATGTTGTAAATACATAACATACACGCATATATGATGATAGGCGTCATTTATCTAATAATTTTTTAAATATTAAAGCTAAGAGAAACTTATAAAATAATGTGCTTATACTGACAGCTACTGGCACATGTCACAAGATCACTGGAATGTAGGCCTACTGACATTAGTGGCATGTGTCATTGACAGTGTCACGGTGCATGTCGCTGCGGTGACCAACACAGCTTAATGACGCTTCTAAACAAATTACTACGATGCTGTCGAACATGATTTAATGCTTTGCAAAGTTCCTTTATATGCTGGGCATCTATGTTTTTTTATTATTATTATAATTTTTTTATTTATTTGTAGTGACACTAAATCTTCATTGGTACAATACATGTCAGTGCATAGTGTGTACTATTTTGAGGTATTCAAATAATCTACTTTTTAAAATGTATTTAAATACATATTGAACTGCTTAACTCTTAAGCCTGCATTTTTATTTTTACTTCAGATATTAGGCATAAAAATGTTAAAGATTATGTAATGCTGAAAGAAGTTATTGTTCCACCGGAGGTGTCACTACACTCACTGTACGTCACTTCATCTTAAAACTGCTTCTTCAAAGTTGTTCACAATACTTATCCCTCCTCAGAATTTGTAATGTAATCAAATGTGTAAACATTTAGCTGCGGTTCGCGCTTCTGCCTTTGGATGCTTCTGGGACAAAGCAGCTGTTTGAATGCTAAAGCTTTAAATAAAAGTAAAACCATCAACAAAAGACCCCTTCTATGTTTACCAATACAAGCGCAGACATTTAGAGCTCATTTCTGGTTGATGATGTCAGAATTTACTGGTATTTTGTGATGTGTGAATGCACTTTTCCGAAAAAAAACAAAACATTATTTCCTGTGTGAACAGCGCTGTTTTAAATTTGGAGGTAACGTTGTTCTGGTAATTTTCCAGATATTTACCGGTATCACTGTGTGAAAGGGGCTATTGTGAAAAATATCTGTTAATTATATGTTTCAGTTACATTTAATTACATTTAATTATGGGACATTGATTCCTGCTCTGTTGAGGACTTTTATCTAGTTTAAAACTACATATTGTATAAGAAATAATATATAGAAATAAGTCTGTAAAATTACAGAAACAGTATTTTACCGGGCAGTTTATTACTATATCTTTGTACCATATATTTACATCACCAATACAAAAAAATGCATCACTTCAAACTATTGCCAATGCCAATAGGGTACATGCACAGGGACTTAATTTTCAGACAGCCTGTCTTTCCATTACAAAATCGCCACGTTTAAAATCTGTTTTCTTTAAAAATAAGTGATTTTCACTGCCTGATAGATATACAATATGAAGTGAGTCTCCGACCAGAGAATTAAATTTTCCCCTGCCATCCTTTAAAATATGAACATTTATTTTACCCCAGTATTTTCAATAGAGTTTCTGCACTAGCCTGCTGCCACTGACGCCGCTAGAGTTCACACAGTCTATCATCTCGTTTTATGCCTGAACAACTAAATGAATGCTTAAGTTTATTTACTGATTGTATTTTACTTACAGTATGATGTCGTTGCTGTAAAAGAAACTTTCTAAAATATAGATTAGTCACATTAACCTTTTACTGAAAGTTTACCGTTGGCTAAAAAAACACAAGCTGTGCATACTGTATACATAGCCCATAAAACATCAAAAGTTGCCAGAGAAAAGATAAAAGTCCCATAATGCAATTCAAAAGCATAAATAAATGAATGAAACAAAATACAGAAATAACTAATTTATGGATTTTTTGAAGTGTGCCATAATTCTCCAGTTTATATGGTGAAACACCTACAGAGTTTGCTTTAAAGTTCACCCAAAATGCTTTTTTCATTCTGTTGAGCCCTGTAACCATTTACTTTCATAATATTAGTTTTTTTTTTCTATTAGCAATAGTTATAGTTTCCCAACGTTCTTCAGAATATCTTTTTTTTTTAACAAAAATTGTCTGGACAAATCAATGCTGAGTAAATAATGCTGACAGAATTTTCATTTTTGAGTGAACTGTCTCTTTAAGAAGCAATAAAATTGACACATGTTGGATTTATAGAAGAGAAAGTGTTGGTTGAAATTAAAGCAATATTCCATTCCTGTTTTTTAAGAGTATAACAAATTATATTTAGGTTTTTAAGGGCAGTTTCATCTCGTTAGTCACTAAGGAACAGTTTTCACAGTCCATAGAAGCTGTTAAACAATTTAAAATAATGAAACAGTGCCATCTTGAGGCTGAATAAAGACTTGATATTAAGCATGCATGAAATGAGAGTAAAATGTTAAATTATTTAATCTTATTGGGGATAGTGAAGATCCATTTCCAAAAGCACATAAAGAATTAAAAGGTTATTACAGCTTCTAGACTATTAAACACAGAAACACCATTAGGAAAGTTATACATATTTAAAAACTGTTTGTCTAGAATTATTAATAATTATTAGTATAATTATTATTATATAGTATGAGTTTGGGTAAATGATAATGTTTGCTTTTATAAAGGTCTGATAAAAATCTTTTCAAACAAAAAATATTGTAGTTTGAAGCTTTTCCCCTGAAAATAACAATAAAATGTTTTTTAAATGTTTTTTAACAATTGTTTTTATTTTTGGATCGAAAATCATTGTTATTCCACTAGATTTTTTAAATATAACATATTAAAATTCCATTTTTTTTAATATATAGAATTTAAACAAGGGCAACGCGGTGGTGCAGTGGGTAGCGCTCTCGCCTCACAGCAAGAAGGTCGATGGTTCGAGCCTCGGCTGGGTTAGTTGGCATTTCTGTGTGGAGTTTGCATGTTCTCATCGCGTGCACGTGGGTTTCCTCCGGGTGCTCCGGTTTCCCCCACAGTCCAAAGACATGCGCTATAGGTGAATTGGGTTGGCTAAATTAGACGTAGTGTATGAGTTTGAATAAGAGTGTGTGGATCTTACCCAGAGATGGGTTGCAGCTGGATAGGCATCCACTGCATGGAACATATGCTAGATAAGTTGGCGGTTCATTCCGTGGCAACCCCTAATTAATAAAGGGACTAAGCCGAAAAGAAATAAATGAATTTAAACAAGTATTGTGTTGTCATATAGTTAATATAAAAACTGAAACATGGCATATTTTTTGTTTTAAAAAAAAAACTGCTCAAAGTAACTATGTTTTTATTTTAAATTCGGAGAAAATGTCCTCAGTATCTTATAGAATAACACAAAACTTATTTCACTTGAACACTAAAAAACAAAAAATTATTAATATTTTGACTGTTTTAAAATATTTCTATCAATTTAGATCAGAATCAGAATCAGAATCAGTTTTATTGCCAAGTGTGCTTCACACACACAAGGAATTTGTTTTGGCAACAGAAGCTTTAACTTGCAAACATCATATAATAATTATTATTACAATTATAAAAACAAGTATATTTAACCCAGATAAATTACATTAATAATAATTATAATGTTTAATTATAAAAAAATATATATATAGAATCTAGAATAATTAAAAATGTGGAGAATTAAGGTTGAGTGCAGAAGAAAAAACTTAAAAAAATGTAAATAAAATCTACATACACAAACTGATAAAATATGCCAAGCAAAACACTTTTAATGTGCATTTTGGTTTTCCTATAGACTTAAAAACACTGTATTTTGGCTCCTGCGTCTCATCTTAACCAAGCGGCAACCTCCTGTTCTCCCTTGTGAAGCAAATACGGAAGTAACTGAAACTGCAATTCATCAAAATTCCGCTAGTCTTGGCTCCATAATAAAGCAGATTTCTATTGAGCCCAACTGTTAAAATGGCCAACTTTACAGAAGAAAAAAAGGTGTTTACAGCCTGGTACAAAGAACGATTTTGGTTCATATAGCTAATATTACCCTTCATGACAACTGTGAGGGGGTGAATTTTTATATTAATTTATATTAAGTTTATAGTAAGCTATATTAAGTCTACATAATTAAGGGCGTGGCCACTTGAGTGACAGCTAGGTCTAGCTGGTCGCTGTCACTTCACCTGAGCTGATTCCGGCTGATTAGCCTCTGAACTCTGCATATACATCGTATTTTTGTTTTGCTTTATGTGGCTTTACAAAGTCAGTTGCTTTTTGGAATTATTTCATACAATTATCAGATAATATGGCATGCTGTGTGCACTTAATTGTGCTCACAAACCATTCACGTGGCCTCCATTTCCCAGGTGAGTGAAATTATATACTTATATACCATATCTATAAATGTATTTGTTTTATTTAAGATCATTTATCATTTATATTTTTCTTTAGAAGTTGAATGCACTCCAGAATTTGACAGATTGATTAGCTGTAGGCTCTAGAACAATCGTCTGGAACGTTGTTATACAGTGTTATGCCTGGATTTCATAATTACCCTCGCAATTACTAACACAGACTTTGTTTTAAGTATTTGGAAGTAATTCACACTTTTCTCCTGTAGAAAAACGAAGTATTGAAGTATTAAGCGTTTCTCCCAAAGAAAAGCCTGTCTAAGCAAAATGCTAGCAGGCATCTGTTGCTCGGCTCACGCTCTGCCTCTTGGCTGTTTCTCCAAAAACGCAGAGAACGGACTTGCGTTCTTGTGGAGAGCGGTCTTGCCAGGTGTCCTCGGAAGAACAAACTCGGGAGACCACAAGAACAGAGAACGCATCCTGTGAGGAATGAAATGCTGCGTTCTTCCTGATGGTCATGTGACCTTCACGTGTTTTAAATGGATAATTATTACAGCATTCTTAACGATTTATTGTTTTTCCCCTTTTCAAAATATATACTCTGCATAAAAAACATTATAAATATACGTTGCACAATATAAATAAAACAGATTTTAATACGAATTTCAGCAAACAAACACTCTTAATATGTTTATTCCTTTATTAGGATGTCAATGGTAATTTTTATATTCACCGTTTCATTTAGGGAAACTCCTGAAGTAAATAAGTAATATCTCTGAACTTTAAAAATAAATCTAAATAAAATATTGCGCTTCCCACCTAAAGTCGCAATGACTTCTGGGACTTCTAGAGCGAGATCGGTGCTCAAGTTTGCATCAGTGCGTCCTCGATATCAAGAACACATCCGGGAAGTTTCACGCGTCCTCCGTACTTGCGGTCTTGAGTATTGGAACTGAACTTTGGCAGCTGATGATGATGTTACACGAGAACACGAGGACGCAAAACCACCGAAGAACGCATATTGAGAAATAGCCCTTGTTTGGTATGCCCCGGTCGGTGCGATGATGCGTGAACAAAATGGCAATGGTTGGCCATGCCTACTTGTAGCTTCTTTTGCGTTCTTCAGAAACCTATGGGAGACGTCACGGATACTACGTCCATATCTTTTACAGTCTATGATCTTAACCCTTTAATTTGCACTCTACAGGCTGATTTATACTTCTGCGTCAAGCGCATGCGTATGGTCCAGTGCAGCCTTCGCGCGTTCCCATAGCCCTCGCCATGGCTGAAGCCGGCACTGATGCGCACCTCTCGAAAAATGTAACTACACGTTGCAACAACACATAGTGCAAGCTCTGTGATTGGTTGGCTTAATAGCTGTGATGAGTGTGGGCTGTGATAGCCGTGAGCCCGATAGAGCAAGTGTTTACAAGTGTTGAGTCCTGTGAAGAAGCTCCACATGGAAACTTTGTTTTGTGTTTACCTTATGGTGGTCCACTGTCAAAAGGCATACCGTACCACTTTATAGGCATCCTTTCGAAAGGGTACCAAACATGAGAAAAGGTACCAAAAGGTGGAGCTACATGCCCAGCTGAACACTGATTGGTTACAGAGCGACGTCACAAGCTTGTGGTGCTAGCCAGAATGAAAACAAAGGAACCGCCATGTTTTAAATACAGCCGAGACTACTATATGCATATAATAACGAGCCATGGATGACCTAAGCTCAAACAAACCTTGCAGTTGTCTTGATGTGCAGCCACAAAGCCCAGAAGAACTAAACCTGCCGTGTCCTGTTGTTGTTTTACGAGGCCGTCTAAAAGTGTGAGCAGTTTTTGCTTTTTCCAGGGAGCTCGCGATCCTGCCTATTTTGATATAGCAAACTTCTTGAGCTGATGATAATAACGTGTGTGTGATTATTGAAGTGCTTCTGACATCCGATCTGTTCAGAAAAGAGAAGGACAAACGCGAGAGTGAAGCGCGAACAAAAAAAGCAGAAGCCTGACAAAACACAGAAGCAAATTGTTTCAGCAACCTGAATCATGAACAAACTGCCATGTTTATCATCACCTTTCAGACTATTATGAACTCGGAATGACAGAATTACTCTCTAACAGAGGTTACATGTGCTGGTAAAGATTAGAGAAACAGATGAGAGGTTTGCTCTAACTGTAGGCTATGTTGTGTGTTGTTTTTGAACTCACATAAGTACTAAATTTATGTACACTACATGCTGTGTGTAGTTTATCTATAATTGGTAACACATCGAAGACTGTAAGGGGCTGTATGTGTTCGTATATGTTGCATTTATTTATTTATTTTATATAATTGCAGACGTTACAGTAGGCTATTTCACATTGTCAAGTTATAATATATGTGCAGTTATAATCAAATCATGTTCATAGAAAGGTTAGTAATAAACATTTATACACAAGTATTTATATGTTTAAAGCATCTGTTTTGTGAGAAGAGCTTCTCATATGATTTGTGAACGACCTGTACAGCTCTACTGTAGACATTTACTCGAGCGAGAATGACGTTGACTTAAACTCTCTGTCGTGCACCACGCCCACATAAGGGTACCCTTTGTAGTGAAAATGCAAGTCTGATAAAGGCGACCCGTACCGTACCGTACTGTACAAGCCATTTTAATTAAAGTTGTTGCACGTCTGCCTGTTCCCACCTCTAAATGAGCAAGTTTTAGCTACTTGTACATTACGGTAACATTCAGATAACAGTCAGAAAAAACAAAACACCAGCAAAGAAACTCGACAAAAAGGAACATAAAAGCCTACTGCCAGCTTGGACGTGGTGTACGACAGAAAGTTTCAGTCGACGTCATTCTCGCTTGGGGAAATGTCAAAGTAAAGCTGTACAGGTCGTTCACATATCATATAAGAAGCACTTCTCACAACACAGATGCTTTATTCACATAAATACTTTTGTATAAATGTTCATTACTAACCTTTTAATCAAAATTCAATGACGATGCAAAATAGCCTACTGTAACGTCTGCAATTATATGACATAAATAAATAAATGCAACATATATGAACACATACAGACTCTTACACTCTCCAATATGTTACCAAATACAGAAAAATGACACACAGCATACATTTAGTCCTTATTTGGTTTCAAAAACAACACAAAACATTTAGCCCACATCAGTGCAAACCCTAATTCCATCATTCCCAGTTCATAATAGCCCACAAGGCGATGATTAACATGGCAGTTTGTTCATGATTCAGGTTGCTGAAACTATTTGCTCCTGTGTTTTGTCTGGCTTCTCCTTTATTTCTTCGCACTTCACTCTCGTGTTTGTCCTTTTCTTTTCTAAAAAAGGATCAGATATCAGATGCACTTCAATAATCACACACACGTTATTATCATCAGCTCAAGAAGTTTGTTATTTCAAATATAGACACGATTGCGAGCTCCCTGTAGAAAGCGAAACTGCTAGCACATTTATATATCATTCATTCATTCATTCATTTTCTTTTCAGCTTATTAGTCCCTTTTTTAATCTGGGGTCGCCACAGCGCAATGAACCGCCAACTTATCCAGCACATTTTTTAGCAGCGAATGCCCTTCCAGCCGCAACCCATCTCTGGGAAACATCCACACACACTCATTCACTACAGACAATTTAGCTTACCCAATTCACCTGTACTGCATGTCTTTGGACTGTGGGGAAAATCGGAGCACTCGGAGGAAACCCACGCAAACGCAGGGAGAACATGCAAACTCTACACAGAAATGCCAGTTGACCCAGCCGAGGCTCGAACCACCGACCTTCTTGCAGTGAGGTGACAGCACTCTCTACTGCGCCACTGCATCACCCCACTTTTATATGTAATATATATTCATATATAGAGTAAGAGAGCTCTCGGATTTCATTTAAAATACCTTCATTTGTGTTCCGAAGACGAAATAATGTCTCAGGAGACTGGAACGATGTGAAAGTGAGTATTTAACCATTGTCATTTGAGTGTGAACTGACCCTTTAAACTGTTAATATGTGTCATCCAGACCGGCAGATGACGCTGCGTACACGTTAACTTCGTCCTTCATGAGAAGTTGTTTTGAAGCGTCTGGTGTGTAGCAGCGCTCAAACACACACAGTTCTGGAAAGGAATATCGGCTTTAAACTTACATTTCTCTAACAAGAAGTCCGGCCGGGGTGTCTTCATCATCGGTAAGCATTCACTATGTTTTTCTTTTTGCCGGCTTGCTTTTATACACACATAAATCAGTCTGGTTTGTCTATGCTAGTTGTGTGCTAGTAGTGGACAGCTAGATTTTGAGAATCTGTCAGGATGAGACAGTCAATATAAATCGCATATAAATAAACTAAATGTTCGTTTATTGGTTAGACAACATGTGTCCGTGTTTTATATGGCAGATACCGGTTGTTAAATTAACCTTAGAGGACACTAAAACGGTTTATATTTGAAGAAACGCTTGAACAGCGAGTCACACCGAAAGGAAAATTGGCGTAGAAACAGCAAGTAAATTAACAAGTTGAATTAAAATGTAAACGTAAGACAAAATTTACTTTATTATGATCACAATTATAATAATAAAATGTGATTTCTCTTTTTTTATGTTAAGATGAAAAAACTAGTGTCACAATACATTTTCATGCCAGGCTTTGTTTTGTGAAAATAACCTATCTTTGCTTAGTATAATCTGTTGTATTTATTCATAAATAAATTAAAAGCAGAATTTTCACACATGCTTAAAGTGCTTAGCATTAAGAATATTAATATATAAATTCATCAGTTTTTACGTTGTAAAAGATAACATTTTCACAAAGAAATGCTTAGCATAAATCATTGTGGAAAAATAAGTGTGACAGTCTTTAAAATTTAGATTGTATCAAACGTAGAGCATACAATAATAAATTGCTAAATTAAATAATTTTACTTTTAGTAAATACATCTGTAAAAATACCAAAAGCACAAAAAAAGAAAAAAGTAATTGTTTTTTAAACTTTTTGTAGTGTGATCAGAAGAAACAGTAAAATTATTTCCATATTCAGATGTATTAAAACCGTTTAACCTTGAGTTTATTTTTGTAAAATGAATTAAATAATAATTGACACATAGATGTTTGCATTTAGAGTACATGTTTGATTTATTGTCTTCTTTTTTTTTTATGAATTAACATATTCATTATAATTTCTAATAGTTATAGATGCTCCGATCAGATTTTTTGCTGCTGATACTAAAAACTAAATCCTTGTCATGGTGATCGGCCAATACAGAGTACCAATTCTGATTCTTCAAGCTTTATATAACTTTGACATTGCATAAACACATTTTACCTTTAAGTATGAGATCTCGCCTTACCTACAATATTAAATTAAGGATTTAGCATTCATGTAATGGTCAGAAGCAGCTTTACAAAAAAAATATATATAGATAAAATGGGTTAAAAATTGGAAGAAAAATTACTAACTTTAAAGTTTGTAAACATTGCTCATGTGTAGAATCTGTCGACATTTTTGTAAAAAGTCTGCAGATTTATGTGGAATAATTTTTGGGATTATTGTAACTAAAAACTTAATATATAAAAAAAAAACAGCAAAACGTTTATTTAATGTTTACAATGCAAAATACAATTAGATCCACTAATTTGGTAAACAAAGCAAGCCTCACATAGATCTACTAAAAAACTGAAAATATTACTTTACAAACTGTATTGTATGTAAGTCTCATGAACATTTTCATATTAGTCAGTAATATTAATAAAACTAATTCAAAAACTAAATATAATTTTACACACATTTACACAAGTAAACAAATCGACTCAATGATGGGCTAAAAATCTGTGGATTTCTGCGCACGCAGATTCTTTGTGGCCCTACTCATGTATTGTAACACTGCTGATGCATAACCTGGGTGCGAACATGCATTTTTCTCTGATTGTAAACTCTTGCGATCGGTTCATGGGATCGGCCAGGGGTGCGTTTCCCAAACAATGACATAACTCGTGGCTGAACTATCATAGTACGATGCATCTTTTGGGAAAATAACGATGTAGTGACGAGTGTTTTCCAAAAACCGTAGTTGTTCTGTCGCAGATTCATTGTTTGAACCATGTTAGTTATAACGTAAAACGTCCATAATGGCACTCTAAACGAGGTGGAGTAATAACTTTTTTAGAGAAAATCCCCATACTTTTTTTGTGCAAATTATATTGTTTTACACCTGCACACATTTCCAAAACATTTTTATACAATATTAGTTTTGATTAAAAACATGCACTTAGGTTCTACATTAATTTAAATATAGCCTATGTAAACTGCACATATAGGGCCAGTGTTTCCTTAACAAATATTATTGAGAATATTTCATATTCTATTCTAAATCTCATATATAAATCATATAAATCGTTAGGTTAATGGTTGTAATTTACAGTAGGCCATATATGTTGAAACGTTTAAAAGGAATAGGGCATAGAGGGGATAACTGGGAATACAACACAGCCAGGAACTATGCTTCTAACTACAGCGCTAGATGTGTAGTTGCAAGCATACAAGTTTGTGACGCAATTTGCGAATGTTCTTTGGAACGATGAATTTGGGAAACAACAAATCAACAAACTATGTTTTTAACAACAGATCCTGCAACCTTAGTTGGCTAACGATGGGTTTTGGAAATGCACCCCAGATCAACAAGTATCGATCAAGTCATGAAATGTGATTATCGTCTGATACGATCTCCGGCCGATCGATTGGAGCATCCTTACTAATAGTGTCTTAAATTTACGTATATTACCCTTTTTTCTCATTTAAGAGCAGCATGATGATCCTTAAAGATAAAAAATTAAATAAACTCTCTTTTTGTCACACAACACTTATAATAACAACTACTTTGTCTCTCTCAGATCAGCTCATTGCTGTGCCCTTTGGCCAGCGTTTCAAATGAACATGTCCCTTGCACAGAGAGTCCTCCTGACATGGATCTTCACCCTCATCTTCCTCATCATGCTGGTCCTCAAGTTGGACAGGAAGATTGACTGGAGCTGGTTTCTCATTTTCCTTCCCATCTGGACCTTCGATCTGATCCTGCTCCTCATGCTCATTGTCAAAATGGCCGGTCGATGCAAACCAGGCTTCGACCCTCGCAACGGAGCAGAGAACTTGAAGAAGCGTGTTTGGTATCTCATCGCCATGCTGCTAAAACTGGCCTTCTGTCTGACACTCTGTGCCAAATTAGAAAGCCTAATGGACATCCTGGTGAGCTCGGTTTGCATCCCTTTATGGGGTTTGCTCATCGGTGCAATGGTGGAACTGGGATTCAACGTTTTTCACTTCAGAAGAGACTGAACACTGGAACGGTACTTTCTGAAAGCCTGTATTTTTCAGGAGTTAAATCGTCTTGAAAGTAGTTTTTATTCATGAAAAAGGGGATATTTAATGGACAAGAATATACAGCTGTGTGAAACTCTTTAACAGGAACTGCTTGTTTCTTTCAGGCGCAGGAAATGAAGCTGAATATTCTGAGTTTTGATGTTGACAGGGAGGCAGGGAGGTTTACGATTTTTGGCTCAGTGGTGAGTTTACGCTCAGGTGACAGAAATGACTGATTGTTGAGCTGAATATTTATTGCATTTAGGTGAGACCAATCAAAAATGACAGTTGACGTGCTGCGTGCAAACACACTGTTTGCGTTTGTTTTGTCCTAAATAGTACTGTAACAAGACATGGTTTATTAGCAGGAGAAACATATGTTCTAGAATGATGGTGTATATATTTACAAATCTCTCTTTATTGTATATTTATGTTTTGCGTCACAGAACTTGCATAATATGTTTACAATATTTGTTTTTGTCTTGTACAGAGTGTGTAAATATTAAGAGTAATAGTAATAATAGTAATAAAAGAAATAACAACATCTTCGTAATTAAAAGATGCATATTTATTTTTTAAGATGACTGTTCAGTTCATAAGTGCACTTGTATTATAAATTTACTAACGTCTCTAGTTCGTCTATCTTCTTGTCAGTGGATTTTCATTTTAGAAACAGATAATAAACAATGGAAAACTAAAATTGAAATATGAGGTGTTTTTCTTTTTCATGGTAAAGATGGATAAGCAAAATTTAAAAATTATTTGATAATACAAAAATTAATAAAAGGTGTTTTTTTTTTTATTATTCCGAAACCAGATAGGCTGACTCATTCACAGTGATGCACTGCTTCCACACACAGGCTGCTAGCTACTATAGGCTATTATTTTTTTCCACTCAATTTAATACATTTTAATTGAAAATTACATATTTTTTAATGTTATAAAAATGTAATTTCTTTAGCATTTTAAGACATATTTTCCTTATTAAAGCCAGTTATATAAAATGATAATGATAAAATGATATATATGATAAAATATATATATATATATATATATATATATATATATATAAATATATATATTTGTTTTTTTTATATATTTTTTTCATATATATTTGTTTTCATATTTTGACGTTATGCATTATTTTAAAATTATGCTATTCGTTTTTCACCATGGAAAAGAAAAACTCAGTGTATTTTAATTTTAATTTTTGAATTTTAAAAACGAAAATCAAAGGCGGCTCATTCTTCAATATCTGTTTCTAAAATGAAAATCCATTGACCAAAAGATACATAGACTGGTTAGGCCTGTCAAGATTTCTATTTTTTTGTTGTACAATATATTGCACCAAAATCATTATACAATTATATTAAATTATATTGCGATTAAAAATATATATATTATTGGCAATTTAAGATCATTTTATGCCACTCATTATATAATGCCTAAATAACAATATAATATCATCACAATGCAAGTACACTCTTACAAAGAACACATTATATTTTATTCTTAGGAATGTTTCTTTTAATTATTGTAATTTTAACCTTTAGGCATTGGAATCAGAATGTGAAAACACAAATCCTAAATAAAGAATAATAAATATTAACAAAAAATGCAAGGTAAAAAGTAACAGGCTGTGATATCTGCTACCAGATCTATTTTCAGTTGTCAGATACCCACATGAAAATATTCTATAGTAAATGCAATAGTCTTTTTTTAACCATACTGACACCTCCATTAAAGTTAGAGACGTTGCACAATCAGCTAAGATGTTGCTAGAATTTGGCTATTATGAATGGGTGATACTGTGCCATCGTAACGCCCTGGTGATATATATTAAATCTGCAAAAATGGTTGCGGTCACGTCCGTGTGTTTTGCAATAAGTTGAAATATTGATTATGGTGACAGGCCAGCATACGGTACTTTGGAAATTTGCGGGATAAAATAAGATGATGTGACATTTTACATTTGTGTACAGAGAGGTCAATTTGCAGGTCAAAGCTTGAATGCAGCAACATTCGAAACTTTACATAAGCTTTTGTTTTTAGTCTGCCATGTTTCCTTGCATATGAATGGAAGTCTATGGGGAGAAAAGTGCAGTGTGACCATGGCTTTATGTGGAGAAACGACTCCAAGGTGCAAATTTAGAAACTAATGCTTTCAAAATATTAATCAGAAATTGTATTTACATAATATATGTTTGTGCTGTGCATATTTGTT
>CAIGQZ010033231.1:615773-642400 GCA_903798205.1 Danio tinwini
ATATACCTTCTGAGAGGTTCTTGACGCGATTCACCTTGTTCTTTATGTACGAGCGGGTGCAGCCATTTGATTCTTTTTGGCTCGAGACTTCCAGTCTCATTCACTTCTATTTATTTTTAAACATTAAAAACGTTATGCTGCTTGATGTTGCAAACTGATATTTTCTTATTATATTCTTCTACTTGGTCTGTATAGTCATGCAAACACTTGTTTGTGGAGCAAGTAGTTTGACTGTTTTCTGCCGTTTATTATTCCTAGTCATTTCTCCCAAAATCGCAAAAACGAGCACACTTCCGTATTTAAGAATAAGGTCAATACATACCGTATATACAGATTAATGAAAGTTGAAGCAATGTGTTTGCTACCTTTGTATTTTTGTCTTAAAAAATTTTCAGAATCACTGTCCATTGAGACTATAATCCCTTTTTCTTCCATGTGTTCAAAATAATGAGAAAACTTCCTTCACAGAAATGTAAGGCTCTGTCATCTTGATTTTTGTCTGTTTCCGCGGTGAGCTCATTTTCTTATTGAGTGTGATTTTACAAGATTACACAAATTTTAATTCAGCATATAATGTTTTAAAAGTGTATTAATTAATCTAAAAAGTAACTTAAATATATTACTAGATGTTTTTTAAGTAATGTGTTACCCGTTACTTAGAAAAGTAATATTATTAAGTAACTCGTGTTACTTGTAATGCGTTACCTCCAACACTGGTTATTAATATATAAATGCACACATGCATGTATATATTTGTATATAATCATATGTAAAATATTTTAGCTTAGATATAAAAAATAAATGTAAATATTTTTGTTTTGTAATCGTTTGTATTGTATGTATGTTTGTATTTAACAAAATGAAATGAGAACAAGCTAAAATTGGCACAATCACTATGCTCTCAAAAAACTATTTATTGAGACTTATTGACTTATTACTACAATACATATACACAGCACACGTGTAAATGCAATCTTTTATTTTGAATGCAATTCATTTACAACTGTAAACAATCTTTGAAATGTATTCGAAAACTGGGAAATTATTACCATTAGCAAATTACTTTAAGCAGATCACAAATAACAACAAAAACTCAAAACATGTCTTTCTGAAGAAATGTGTTAAATGATGTGTTAAATATTATTATATAAAAATCAAAAGTGCTTTGGCCACAGTTATGCTTTTCAATACTAATGTTGTGTTAAAATACCAAGTGTAAAGGTAAAGAGTATGTACCTCTCGTTCAGTTTTCACTAAGGATAAATTGTGTCCAAAACTTGTTCTTTGTAAAATATTTGTTTCAGCTGAGAAGTATGACCCATAATGTAAGTGATAATCACATGAAGAAAAATAGTAGATACTTAAATATGGTGCTGTTGTTTTCTTTCATTGTTGACATTTTAGTAAATTCTCTTAACCGAAGCTAAATTAAAGCAAGTTATTACTCTAACTTTTTTTTTTTTTTTTTACTGAAATTGAAAATTCAGCATTTGAAAAGGTTCTACTGTATAAGGTGCGTTTTGGGGGGTTTGCACACATGGGTCAGTGCCCCATTTCAGCATGTGACTTTTGTGAAAAGTCAGTTGTGACTTTTTTATTTTTTCATATAAATGCAATTAAAGTGTCTGCTTTATTGTTTTAAATATCTTTTCTGCAAAAAAAGTCAATATATAGATGAGGTAAGTTCCATCCTCATTTAGCATAACACATATTTATGTAAAACTGAAGCAGCAGGCTTATTCTGACCTTAAAGAAAAATGACAAGAATATATATTTTAAGTATGAAAAACATCTTAGCAAATAGGCAAAAGTAAAAGCTATTGATTAGAAGGATATTGGCTAAGTATGAATATTTAAAATATATATTTTTTTTTTATATGTCATCTTTTTGTTTCACTCAATGACCTTTTTGTAGGTATCTTCTGTAAAAATGTGTAATAGTTTTGTCTTTGTTTTTTTCACTTAAAAAAAACTCTATTAAATAGTACACATTCTAATTGAAAAGAAAAAAAATGCTTGGAACCCCTTTCCTACTTACAATGATGTAAAATAGTAATTTAGTTAATTTAAAATTTCAATAATGATACAACCAAACAAAATTACAGATGCTTTTATTTAATGTAAAATATTTGTATTGGGAAAAAAGAGCAACTGCCATGTATGTGCATATATCCATGTAAACAGCCATAGATTGCCCCAAACTTACAAAAATACAATATACAAAATAACAACTAAATCTGTAAATAGCATATTTTCATTGTTTATGCACTACAGTATTTTCAAAGCATCACAAATGTGCTCAGTTTTGTATACCAATGCTTATGTTTACAGTTTAATTAACAACATAGTTACAATCAATTTTCTGACACCACACTGAAATATGATATTAATGCAGCAGTTCCGTTACTATATGAATTCAGAAGATAGTTTAATTTAGTTCTGTTTGGTATTAGTTTGTGTAGTTATTAGGTCTTATCATCATTCTGACAGTCCTAAAAGATTGTCTTTCATTAGTCGGGTAATATTCCATTGTAATGTTGTGCCACGTACCCCAAAATATTCCATTACGTACCCCTTTGTACTTTGATTGATAATATTTCCCATTTAAGTTTGCAGACATGCATGCATCAAACCACCAGCCTGAGCTGTAATAGGCTCCACAGTTTCCTGAGGGATACTGGTCATTGTCTCTGTCCGGAGTGGTGAAGAACTTCTGGTCATGGTTGTACTTTTTACTAAATTGCATGGCATTGCCAGCTGTACCCGAATAGCCATCTATGGACAGGCGGTATTGTTGGCTCTCGTTGGCTACGTAGAAGTGGTCATATTGGGCGTATTCTCTGATCCCTTCGAAATCTTCAATTTCAATTCGCAATGACATGTTTTTCGCCTTTGTCAACAAGTGAATCTTGTCATTGCCAAGCCAGAACTCTCCTATGAGTTTCCCAAATCCATTCTTGTACTCGTCCCATGTGCGATTAAAACTTGTGTTACCATTAAAGCGATGTTGAATCAATGTCCAACCTCCGCCCGACGACGACATGTCGCAGAAAACAGGAAATGTGGGTTTTTTTGGTTGCGGCGTTACTCTGTATACACCATTCCTTCGAGATTTCGTAATGTAATCAGCGCAGTCTTGAGCAGGTCCTTTTTCTGTGGATCATAAAAATCATTTTAGGTTACCTCACCCCACTGTTGAAGAAATATGCTATTACCGTGCGTAAACAAAATAAATCTGCATGCTTATATTTATGTGCATGTCTTACAGGGAGAATTTCTTTGCTTTTGTCATGTTACAACTAGAAGAGCTGTTTACATTTACAAAAGCATTTTTATTTGTGAAAGTGCTTCACAAAATACTTTGTGGGAACATTGCAGAAAGCTCAGTACAAATAAATCCAATTCGGTTGAAATTGGAAAAATAAACATTCAGATGAATCTCTGGATCTTATACATTTTTTAATGAAAACAGAAAGAAGATGATGCATCAACAACAAAGCTGCGCTTTGTGGACTGAACTTAATATTTTAGAGGGTTTTGTTTTGACCACCTGGATTGATTTGTTCATTGTTTTAAGAGTTTACATTAAGCAACACTAAGATAAATTTTGGTCTCCAGTCAATACATGAGTAAATTTTGCACAGTATCGTCAGTAATTAATTATGCATTGCTGAAAATTGTTTGAGCTTTTGAGCCTTTACTCAAGCTCAACAAAGACACCACATCCTGATACAGTACATCAGACAAAAGATGACGCCTACAGCTGGTCCTCTTCACAAAAACCACAACATCTGCTATTCAGATGAGGATCCAAGTCCACTTATCCCTGTTATGGATGATGTGGAATTCTATCACACTACCAAGATAAATTGTGGGGTCACAGTCTGAGTTCTCTTTACCTGTGGTTGTTTTTGAAGAGGTGTCCCTATTTGAACTCTCCTGAAACCTTTGGTGCAATCTATACAAAGTGTCACTGTGACTTATTTCACTACCGTAAGCTTTGTGTCAAATAAACATGCACTGGTGCCATTCTCTAAACACTCTGGAGTCCTTTCTTGAGTGTGAATTAAGAGCAAATACTCCTTCAACTTGGTTGAAATTTTTAAATAAACATTAAGAACATGTGTTGGGTAAGAAAATTCCTCACCTCTTCCAGGGGCCAATGGAGTCCTGGTCTGGCTTGTACTGGGTTGTGAATGTGGAGTTGATGTAGTGTTACAATTACCAAGGCAGGTGCTGTGGATTTTGTTTTCTGCTTTCTCCCTTTCTGTTACCTCATCGCTGACTGCATGGGATTTAAATCCCTCAGCTGTGTCCTCAGGGCTAAGTGAGAAAAGTTTTGAGCCCTTGATTTCTTCAGTATTTGTAAGCGTTTCCAAAACAACTGGAATTACATACTTCTCTCCACTATAACTATTGGCTGTGTCCACAGTGTTTGGGTTAGATAATACATCTTCAGGGATTTCATCTACTTTGTCTTTATTAAGCTTAATATGTTTCAGTTCTTTTGTTGCTCCTATACTTTCAAAACTTATGGGTGTATCCCGACTGACGTTTTTAACCATTTCAACATGCGCATTTGTCACCGAACCAATGGTTTTTGTACTGTCTCTGTGGCGTGTGTCTGTAAAAGAAACTGTTGAGTTTGTGAATTTTGTTCCTGGTTCCTTAAATAACTCTTTCTTCTTCAAGGTGGGTGCATTTGGCCCTTTTTTCTTCTTATCCACTTTATCAGCTGTTCCCAAACTAAATGTTTTGCGTTCTTTTCCACCGGTAGGCACATTAGATTCTTCACTTTGCTGCATGTTTGGATCCTCTTCACTATTCTCAGTGTTAAAAATCAACGCAGCCTCACTATTGTCTCTAACTTGGGTTTTACCTTGTTGAACGTGATCCAACTCTTGCACATTAGCTGCATTTTGAGAGATTGGAGGGGTCTTGGACTCAGTATTGTTGTTTTTTAACCAGCGATTATGCAATACGGTTGACCTCATATTTGGTGCTGGTCCAGTATTTTCAAAACTTCTGGGTGTTTCCCGACTGAGGTTTTTAGACTTTTCAACATGTGTGTTTGTCACTATGTGAATATTTTTCGTACTGTCTTCATGCTCTGTATCCGTAAAATAGACAGTCGAGGTTGAAAACTGAGATGAACCTTGTTCCTTGGGTAACTCTTTCTTTAAGGTGGATGTAGTTGGCCTTTTTTTCCCACTTCTGATTTTGTCTTCTTCAGATGGGTTTTGACCATTAATATTTGCACCTCCTAAACTAAAGATCTTTCTTTCTTTTTCACCAGCTGTTGAATTTTTTGTTCCACTTTGCATTGTGTTAGGATCCTGTGAACGGTTCTCATTATTTGAGATCAACACAATCTCACTATTGTCACCTGCACTGTTCATAGCTTCTTGAACCTTATCCAAATCTCTTAAGTCACCTGCATTTTGAGACTCTGGTTGGGATTTTGGCTCTGTAATGTTGTTTTTCAACCGATGATTATCCAGTACATTTGCTGTTATTACCCATGGGATGTGTTTGATTTCTTCTCTTCCTACAGTAGATGTTGCACCAGTGGGGCTGAAGAATTGATTCCTTGTGCTTACACTTGTCTTGATGCCTCTGTTTGTGTTCATCTCAGTTTGAAAGTTTGGCTTCCTTCTTGTATAAATTGGTTTCAGCATTCCAGAGACATTTTTCCTGGGAATGTGTCCATTTCTGACTGGGATAGGCAACTTTGAAGGTACCCCAACACTTCTGTTTGCTGACATTTTACCTGTCACATTAGGTCTCAGTTTGGGGCCTGTAGGTGACATCACAGTGGTGTCTGGGTTGCTTAGAAGGCTTGGCATTACATACTTTACTTTTTGTCTCACTTCGTATGTCATACTTATGTTTTTCTTGTTGTTCTGAGGCTGTTCTGGCACAGCTTTGAGTGGAGTTATTGAAGTTCTCCTTGCCCCATGGCCTCCCACAGGTGATTTAAACCTACTGGTCATTCTCACATTACTATTTATTGTTTTGCTCTTTATAGTTGGGACAATAGTTGGCTTCACAAGATCTTCTGAATATGTGCCTTTACTGTTTGGGATGTCCTTCTTCACAGTTTCTGCATTTAACGAGTTAAAACCTGTTTCCTCAATTGCCCCTACGATGAACGTTTCTGGCTGCATCTTATCAGTAAGATCTGGAGACATTGGATTAACTGTCTTTGCATTAAGAGTTCTGTCAGCCTTATCTAAAACTGTGGAACCAATTTGTCCATTATTACTTTCTGTGATTGGGTTTAGATATTTTTCAATTTCCACCTGTCTTCCTGAGGAAGGCAAGTCCTCTCTATTCACAGTGGAGCTACTAATAATTACCAGACTTTCACTCGGTCTAATGTGCTTCTCTTCCTCTTTAACTGTGTTTGGCTGTTCGGCTTGATTCATAATGCCGGAGACCGATTTATTTGTGTCTGTGTGAGTCACATTACCCTGCTTTTCTTTTCTCAGATTTGTTGGAAGTCTTGTAATCTCTGTCATGTTTATGTTTCTTGAATTGTCTTCTCTAACTATAGTCATTTTTCTTACATGTTTATCGTCTGTTTTGGGACCAGAAACCGTACTGAAGTCTTGTTTGTTTTGGTCATCTGTTGATGGACTTGATCCTCTAATTGTCCCAGATTTTGTGTTTGCTAGGTGAGGACTGGTTTGCTTTACACGCATAACACCACTCCTCGCTGGAGAAAAGCCAGTCTCTTCTGGTTGAATCTTATCCATTGTTTCCCTGACTTGTGGATTAGTTTTCCTCATGACATCAGGGTTCTGCAGTCTGTCTCCATTGTTAACCTTAACAACTTTACTGTTTATATAGGAACCCCTTGGCCTCAATGGTCTACCTCCTCCAGGAAAGTTTAGAACTCTTCTGTTCCCTTCTGATGTGCTTAAATTTGTTATTCTAATGTTGGGATCCCTTAATACATTCGGATCAGGCACATACTGCACTCTTGTTCTCAGAATGTCACTGATGTTCCCTGCATGTCCATCCTTGAGAACATTTAGCTGCTGTTTCACATAGGTTACAAATTGTACATCATCCTTTTTCACGGGAAGAGGCGGTTCTACTAATCCACTGCGCTTTAGTTCCCTTTCTGTCCCTACAGATGTAGGCACCTTTGAAATATCCTCAGGTACCTCATCAAGTAAGGGGTTAAATATTTTTACATCTCTATTGATCTCCGATGTTGGATCTGTGGAGCCTTGGTTTAGATCAATTCTTGGATTAATATTCCATTCCCGAACTTCCAGAATTGAATGATTGGGTCTTTTCTCAGACCCCTTGATGGTTCCCTCACTGTCTGATGTGTCTCCCTGTGGTAAGGTTGAAGAGAAGATTTGAGCAACTTTTTCTTCGTCAGGACTTTGTGTGTTCTTGAGACTGATATTATGCCTTAGACTTTGATGTCTTCTTTCCTCTTCGTCACTATGGTCTGTCCATCCACCCCTCCTGTCACTGTGCCTGTCCTTACATTCTTGGCAGTCTCTCCTCAGCTGGTTCACAACTTCCTTTAGGTTCTGCAGCTCTTTAGCCATTTCTTCCAGCTCCCTAAAAGGCCTGGGGAGCTGGATGGAGAGAGAAGGGAGGGTGAGTCGATAAGGGCATAAGTCATCCTCGTCCCCGCAGTGTCCCTGGGGCTTCAGCTCTACCCATGAAGCAGCATCCTCAAAGGTTTCTGGGCAGATGTCACATACAGAAAATGCCAAGATGGTTCCCCATATGTAAAACACAGCAAACCACATTGTGTCCTGTGTGGTGAGCAGGTTTGTTCAATGTGTCGAGAAGTGTATGAGTGAGAAGGAACAGGAGGGACTGGAGGACCACCTCCCTTTATAGAAGTGTGAGAGCTCAGAGAGAGGCGATGCTCTATGATGACTCTCAACAGAGGAGTGTAACAGCCTCCTATGAGAACTATCAGAATATATTAAGTATATCATAATTGATGGAGTATATTATGAATAAACAAATAAAAACTTGAGATTTTAAAGCAGGATATATTTATTACTGCATAAGACTTTTTAGTGAATGTCTCTTAATGAGTGATCTGGTCTGCAAATTTCACAAGACCAAAATGTCCTTGTACAACATACAACATTTTATGCTTTATTTTTTCTCAAGTACTATAATGTAAATATATCTTGTTTTAAGTACTGTCCCATTTTAAAGGGGGAAAAATCATGAATTTTGTGCAGTGTTGCAGTTACCACGATATGAACAACAGACAATCTTGTTTTTCATTTGTTTTCCAATTGGGGTCTTATACACTTTTTATTTAACCCACACTTATGACTGTTGGAGGTAATTTGTGAAACTAGTTGGATCATACAAATTGAGTTTTGTGGGGGGTTTTTTTCAAAATCACTGTTGGGTTAAGGGTTAAAGTTTGGGTTTAAATTTTTTGTGTCATTGTTATTTTAACTTTAATGTAAGCTGGGTTACAATATCTGCTGTTTAATATGTTTTCAGTTACTGAATCCTTTTAAGGGTGTCAGAACTAAGAAGCAGAATGTGATTTGTCAAAGTCATTTGCATTGGCTGACCCTGACATTTAATCGAAACCATCCCAGTTACGATCAGTCTTTAATCTAGAACACACAATGCATTCTATGCATATGTCATATCCTTTCTCACATGTGCAGATATGCATATGCACAAGGATCTGATGGCAGCAGCTTTCCAACATCCTGCCAATAAAGCAGCATGCCACACACACAGACATATGCATCCAAGCCACGGAAAATTCAAAGCTGTGCGAACAAAGTATTGGGATTTTTTTGAAGGTATGTGTTTATTTTACTCTAATTTTAACATGTCTTAATTATACAATCATATTTTTTTCTTACCATTATAAAACACGTTCATTATGAGAAATGTTGAAACAACTATAAACAATGAATCCATAATAGCCCAAGATTCAAATCGTCCTCCATTTTGTTAGCAACGTCCATCTTACAACAATCCAATCAGTTCCCAAAGATAAAATTGTTCACTGCTATAGTTTTTTTCTCATTTCAGAAACCATGTCAGTCGAATGTGCATTAAGATAGGGGGAAAAAAACAATATTAGCTTCTGTTTCATGCCGACATTACACAATCTTGGGGTTTTTTCCCTTACAATTATGAAACACATTATTGTTTTCAGGCATCCGCTGTGAAGTATAATACTGCATGGACTGAAGCATCTGTGATTATATTGTTGACAGGATAATTCTCATTTAATTGCATGCCATTTAGTCAAGCATATTCTGAGATATTTATTTTTTCCCTATTCTGATAGATCGCATGACTACAAATAGATCTGCAGTTTGGTTACCAAGATAACTGCTAAACATTAGAATGAATGAACTTTCAATCAAGGGCTTTTGAATACCATATGCACACAATGGATATAAAATGAAAAAAATCCTTTGTTAACAGTCCACACTCAAATGTAGATTTTAAAGAGATGTGGCGACCCAACTACAAACTGAAAATGTCATTCCGAGAAATGCTGTAACAACCATATAAACAATGAAGTCGTAATAGCCCAAGATCAAAATCTTCCTTCATTTTGAAAGTAATGTCTATCTTCCAACAATCCAATCATTTTCCAAAGATGAAATCAAGCACCACCCTATATTGTTTTTATCTAATTTCAGTCATTGTGTTAATGGATGTATCGGATGTATAGTAAAAAAAGGACAATTTTAGCTTCATGCCAACTTTAAACATGTCTTTATTACACAATCTTGTTTTTTTCCTTAAAATTATGAAACGCATTATTGTTTTCAGGCGTCCACTGTGAAGAATAACTGAAGCACCTGAGATGATATTGTTGACAGGATATTTCTCATTTAATTGCATTCCATTTAGTCAACCATATTCTGAGATATTTATTTTTCCTCATTCTGATAGATCGCATGACTACAAATAGTTACCAAGATGGCTGCCAAACATCAAAATGAATGAACTTTCATTCAAAGGATTTTGAATACCCACATTGACACAGTGAATATAAAATGAAAAACATCCTTTGTTAACAGTCCACACTCAAATGTTGATTTTAAAGAGATGTGGCGACCCCACTAAACTGAAAATGTCATTACGAGAAATGTTGTAACCACCATATAAACAATGAAGCTTTAATAGTCCCATCCACACTGTTGTGTCTAAACAATGAAGCTTTAATAGCCCCATCCAAACTGTTACGTCTAATTCTCTCTTAATTTTTTGAAAATCCCCAAACCAGTGTTTACAGATTCCAAACAGAAGAGATGGTCTTTAAAATGCTTGCTTCACAAGTTTTTAACAGAGGAATTACAATCCAACCCCTGGTTTTATTAGCACAAATCAGGTCTTACCATTTATGGACAGGATGGTTATTGTGCGGTGCCCTTTTAGATGTCAGGGTCTGAAATCCCTCTGGGATGATTCAGCCCATCGGTGTCGCTGTCTGTGTAAACACTCAGATTTTTCCATAAACCATCTTACAGAAACATTTGACCTGTCAGATGGGTTTGAGTACCACATTAGCGACCGTTACGCCAGCACATCTGCATGTTGTGGTAGTGGTTATTATGTAATTGTGATAAAAGAACAGGCAAGTGCACTCAACCTCTTTCCTAACAGTTATATAACACAAATGAGGCAAATTGTGTGGGAAACCCAATGGAAGTGATTTGCCGGCTTTTGTCCAGATTTTCAGACTGAAGAGGGGACATCTGGAGTTGATGGTTACAGTGCATCAACAACAGATAACGTCAAGAGAGATTGTTTGCATTACAAAAGCCTTGACTTCATTAAAGCACTGGCTAGCGCTTGCACAGATTCCTCTCACTGTGGCGACAACTTGACTTTTGTTTTTCGGTGATGATCTTCTTGGAGTCAATTGAAACAGTTTGATTTTGTAAATGCGTGCAGGATCTGCAAAAAAAGTCTGGAATTACAGTAATTATAATCTAATAAATATGTCAGATCAGATTTTGGGAGCTGTAATGGTGTCAGGCTTGCAGTATGAGAGATCACAAAGTGTGAGACTTAAAAGTCTATGCAGTTGATATGATGACAGTTTTGATTTTTGGCATAAACTAGTCCTTTAAATGTCAGAAACTGATTTTAAGCATTTTGATGACAGGCTGGATACTAATTTAGTTTAGCTGATTAATTCTCAGCTGAAAATCCATAAGACATGATAGTCTGTATTAAGTCAGCTGCAATTTAAAGCACATGTTATCTGCAGAGTTGCTTTGCCAAACAATGACTTTTTCCATCATGGGAATCAGTGTAGATTGCAAACAAATCAAGTTCATTTTTGAATTCCAATACATTTCAGCTGCTTAACATCTGCAAAAAATATAATCAAATCTCAAAATAAACTGTTTATCCTTTCGATGGTGTTCAAAAAATTGGTTGTTTGGTAATAAATTGAGTTGGTCGTTTGGTAATTAGCATTTTTCGTGGATTTTATTTTTCAGAGAATTCTATTTGTGCGTGTATCTGTAAACAAACCTGAAAATGAAATTACTGATTACTAACTTTTAATCTTGAATGTTTAGAGACTTAAATTTAGTCTCTCTCTCTTTTTTTAAAAAAAGCACACTTTGTAAATTTTGTAAATATATATATATATATTTCCAAAGTATGCTTTATGATAACATTAAATGTAAAAGTTAGGCCCTTCCCACTTTTTAACCTAAAAATGATTTGTGGATTTTAAACAGGTAGAAACAAGTTGTTAGCCATTTTTACTTGCTGGACATGCTCCCTTGCTTAATACCAGTCTTTGGTTTTCATTGCCTGTAGCTAAATGATCTGAAAAAGTTTGGATTATGATGGTGATATTGAGAAGACACTGTTTGCACTTCCAAAAGTAGAGAAATTAAGTTTAAATTCATATGGTAAAACAATTAATTTGATAAAACAATACTTTTTGTAATACTGTTTAAGTGAAATCCAGATATGGTAATATCTATTTGTTTTCCAACAGCAATTATAAGCACTAGACCAATGACAACAGACTGGACCATCTGACCAATCAGGGTTGCGTTTCCCAAACGACGTCATAACTCGCGGCTGAACTATCATATCATGATGCATTGTTTGGGAAAAGAACGATGTAGTGACCAGTGTTTCCCAAATTGAGTGTCGTAACAGAGTGAGAATCCATAGTCCATAGTGCGAACCTCATTAGTTATAATGTAAAACATCTATAATGATGCTCTAAATGGGGTGGAATAACACTTTCTTTAAAGAAAAAAAACTAAATTTTTTGTGCAAATTATGTTGTTTTACATGCACTAGCATAAAAAAGATCCAATATTAGTTTTGGTAAAAACATGCACTCGTTTTCAATATTATTAAAATCTATGTAAACAACACATATAGGGCCCATGTTTCCTTTACAAATATTTTTTAAAATATTCCATATTTTATTCGGAAACATAAAATCACTTAGCTAACACGTATTCTAATCTCATATATAAATCATATCAATTGTTTATAATGTAGATCATTTGTCTCCAATTCCTTTCACTGTTGTCAAGTGAAGTTAAAATTTCCAGCCTGCCACTAGTTGACTTTTTGGATTTTGTGCTGTAGTGATCATAGAGCAGCCAGGTTTCATAATCTCTCCACAGACCCATCCGCAAATACACTATCATCAGCATCCAAAGAAAAATGAACACCTGAACATTTGTTGGTGTGATAAGAGCTACCTTTAATAACCAAAAAACTTATTTTTTGTTAGGTTCACGTCTCTTTTGATTACACGGAGGGTGGGGTTTATGACCTGAACTGCATTAGACCACCCAGGGAGATATGAAAATGCTTTGGCCTAAATCCCTAAGTATACTTCAGTTTTATGAGTATGGGATCAACATTTACTGTAGTACATGTGATGTAAATTTTGTTCTCAGAATAGTATGCACACTGCTGGATTTTCTGCACATAGTTTTTTTTTTTTTTTGGTAGTAATTCGTTTTTTTGGACAATGTGGCAGCTGTGCCTTGAGTTTGTTAAAGAATAACTTAATAAACAGAACCAACTGGAATACTCACAATCTACAGCAACAATGAATACCAATGTATTGCCATGGGATCATATTTTATCAGGGGGGTGTTGTGGGCTGAGGATTTCACTTTTAAAAAGCATATATTTTCTCTTAAGTTACAAATAAGTACAAAATTAAACTTAAGTATCCTAGTTGTCCAAATCAGATTTTTCATTGTCATGTACATAGAGATTGTGCAAAGAAATTTCCTTCATTCATACAGCTCTAGCTTGAAAGAATACAAAAAAGTTATATGGGTTGTAACTTGTGACAACAGATTAATAGGTCAGGAGCTCTGAATGTAAAGAATAATAATTTAACTTCCTCTTCATGGGAACTCCAACATGTGTCTGGTAACAGACTATGGGAGTACGCAGACGACCAATCACTCTGAAGACTAAGAAAACAGGCCAATGAATGCCAAATGAATTTGCGGAGCTCAGCCCCACAACTATTAGCTATTAGTGGGATATATCAGCTGGCGGCTGAGAAGTGAGCATTAGAATTTCGCTTGAGAGCCTCTCACGAGACTGAAACCAGTTTACTCACCAGTGTGGGAGACGACGTGACAGTGGAGGTCAATCTGGGCTTTCCTGTCCCCTGGGTGTTTCACTGGTGTGTACAAAAGAGCAGTTTCCATTAAAAGAGCAGATTTCCTAAGAGAGCAACACAAGCAATCAACATGTCGTTTTAAAAACGCTGTTCTGACTGTGCGTTTCAGGATGCAGTGGTTCCTATCTCCTGGATGCCCGCGTCTCCGCTTGATGACACCGGAGATCAGATGCCCATCGCGACATCAGAGGGCGAGCTGTCATGGTCAGATGACAGACCAGGCTCGCTACAATCCTACGAGGTGCAATGCTTGGTCACGGTTCTCGAGTCACACATGATGGCTGCGCTTCCTGGGCTGCTTCGGCAGTGTGGCTTGTCCCCCAGTCTCACTGCTGGACCGACTAGAGGGTGTGAGGTACGATCTGAGGTAAGATAAATCTTCTTCTTCCGTCTTCTTCTTCCCAGGGGCGCACAGCGAACACAGGCTGAAATAGAGGGCGTTTTTCTCCGGCACGGTCCTTGTGCGCTTCCGTCTTCACCTCCCTTGATGGTGAGGCGGCCATGTGGGTAAGAAGCTATTCCTCAGGTGATGGGCACCGCCACCTTGAGGGGTAAGCTGAGACCCCCGCTGCGGGCAATGTCGCTTTTGACCTCCTCTACCGCACCTAGCTTTGCTGCACAGGGGCGGTTCTTCCCCAGGCTTATGCGTAAGCACCTCACGGTGGTCGACTATGCTCTCATGACCTTCAAGTCAGCAGCCCGTGCCCTGGGGAGGACAATGGCTACACAGTGGTTCGAAAATGCCACCCTTGGCTTACTCTGGCAGATCGGTGTGTCCTTTTCCCAGGCAGGCCTACTTAGCGACACTGTCGGGGACTTTACCCAGTAGTCCTCTGTGTTGAGAGATCAGCTGTGCGTGATGGAGCAGGTCATCTCTTGGTGGGCTTGGAAAACTGCTCCCCCACCGGACCCATCTGCGCTGACTGTTCCTTGCTGAGAGCACTCTTCCCGCGGCTTCAAAACGCTCTGCCATCACAGCCCGTTCCACTGGCTAGTGAACGCGTTAAGCCCTCCCCGCAGGAAGTTGATGTTCCCATCACAGGTCACCATTAAATCCAGTAATCAGAAGATAGCATTTTCCTCCATCTGGGTTTGGAAGCCCAATTGGTGCCAGCATGGGATGCGTTGCCTTCCAGCTCTCAGCTTTGGTGCACTTCGCCACAGGCTTTGAGGGCACCAGAGGATGGGCTCCTTTCTTTCACCTCCAGCCTCTCCATGTGATCCTGGGAGGAAGGTAAGAGTCAATCTCTTATTTTCAACTCTTCCTCGGGATGCTCCGCTTCTCAGTGTGAGCACTCCACACCCTAAAGCTGCCCCTCCGCGGGTACATCAGCGATTGTTCTGGTGATGCTGCTCATTTGGACTCTGTCAGCCTGGTTAGTGCTGCTCAGCTCGTCATAGTAGCTCACCCGAACGATCAGACCTGGCTATGCATTTCAATTCGCTGTTGGCCTCCCGAGTTCACAGGTGTGTATTTAAGCAGTCATCGCTATGTCACCCCTTGACTCGCGTGAGAAGATTGTTAACCTCCTAGTAAAGGATACAATCGAGCCAGTCCCACCAGCCGAGATTGAGAACGGGTTTAAGCCCTCACTTCATCGTACCCAGAGAGCGGTTGGTTATACCAATCGTATCTGCCAGTTTCGATCTGTCATCTGTTTAAGATGCCAATCAGGATGCTCATGTAGAAACGCAACCCCCATGTGATTGGTTGCACCTATAGACCTGAAGAATGCCTACTCCATGTCTCGCTCTCTCCCTCCTTATACCGTGTTTTTTCTGGTGTGCGACGGGGGCCGAGCATGGCAGTGAACAATTCTTCCCTTCAGGTTCTCCCTCTTTCCATGCATGCCCTGAGGATGCCCTGTGCCTCTTCGGCGTATGAGCATCTGCATTTTTTGATTATTCATTGACTGGTTTATTTTTTTGAGGTCTTTGAACTAGTCGATTATGCACAGAGACCTGGTGCTCCGGCACCTCGGCCAGTTGGGGTTTTGGGTCAACCAAGAATGAGCAAGCTCTCCCGGAATTGAGCTAAACTCTGTCTCCATCACAATGCGCTTTACTAAGAGCGTGTCAGGCTAGTGCTGACCTGTCCAATTAATTTGGCAGTTACAGTGGTCTCACTGAAGTTTTTCAGAGGCTCCTGGGGCATATGTCATTTGTAGCCACTATCACATGGCTCAAATTGTTCATGTGAAACCACTTCACCACTGGCTTCGCAATCGGGTCCCCGGATGGGCAAGTCGCATGTCTCAGTTCACTCGCCATCTGCTCCTCAGGAGTCATGCGGCTAAATAGCTGCACGCCATTTATGTCCCGTATGAGCTCTACCATGCCAGCTTACACACTCTCATGACAGTTACTTTTCCAAGAGAATGGAGACCCCACACTAGCACGGTCCAGCTGTTATGGGCAGAAGCCCAGGTCATATTGCTTTTCCTGAGCGGCCCTTTGCTCTGCGTGCACAGACTCTGTGCAAGATCGGGGAGACGAGGGGCAGGTCTTGCTCGTTGCGCCTCCTTGGCCCAACCGGACCCAAGTTTCCAGGCTCACACTCCTCGTGATGGCCCTCCCTGATGACTTTCCTTGAAGAAGCACTCCTTGTTTTGGGGCAGGCACCCTCTGGCACCCATGCAGGGTTCTGGAACCTCCATGGAGGGTTTCTAGACAGAATGCGGAGGACTTAGGTGACTTATCAGTTGATGGTTAACACCGTCACTCAGGCTAGAGCTCCCTCTATAGGCTAGCCTATGTCCTGTAGTGAAATCTATTTGTTGTGTGGAACTCTTCTCTCTGAGAAGAACCCTGGCCATGCCTGATTAGTGTTGTGTTTTCTTTCTTCAGGATAGCTGGAGCACAGGCTGTCACCCTCCACACTGAAGGTTTGGCCTGCTGCCATCCCTGCTCTCTGTGGGGCGGTGGATGGTAGCGCGATGGGAAAACATAACCTCATCAGCCGGTTCCTTAGAGGCGAGATGGTTAATTATATCCCCTCCCCTCTCTCTTGCCCTCTTGGGCTCTCTCTAGCCCCAGCGGTTATAGTTAGGTCCGTTGAGCCACTCGATTCAGTATCTGTAAGTTTTCTGTCCATGAAGGCAGAAGGCAGCAGGGTTAGGATTCCAGTGCCATTTTTGGTCAGCGAATCATGCCAGGAATTCGGACCGGCCTACTCTCATGTTTACCTGAGACCCCGATTCAGCTTTGTGCCAAGGTTCCTAACCCTCTTTTTAATACCAGGTAGTGAGCCTGCAAGCACTGTCTGCGAAGGAGGCAGACCCAGCCCTTTCATTGCTATGTCGGTGCACTGCACTTAATGTGACACACAGAGCATACATCTCTAAGCAGCTCTTTTCTGTTATGGTTGGCAGAAGGGAAGTCCCGTATTAAAGCAGAGGTAGGTCCATTTTATAGTTTATGCCATTCCTTTTGCTTTGTGTGCCAGTGCGAGCTGCGTCCCCTTGAGAGAGAGCACACTAAAATAGCTGTGCCTCCTTTTCGGCATGAGTATGCAGTTTCTTAACAGATTATGTAGAGCTACGGGCTGGGCGACACCTAACACATTTGCAAGATTTTGTAATCCTCGAGTAGATCCGGTTTCTTCCCGATTACTGGGTAACTGGGTAACAGCACCCGGAGGAGCCGGGTGCCTAGCTCAGTGTGAGGTCTGGTATGCCCACTCTTGGTCTACCCACACACTGGGGTTTCGTGCCAGCTATGCACTGTGCCCAATGGTGATCCCATATGCTTATTTTAGCCACCGAGTGTTCTCCCTGACCAGGTGGACCCGTGCCTTCCCTACCTGCTAACCAGCTTATCATATGTAGCACTTACACTCCATGGGCAAGTCCATATATTCTTATTGCAATCAAGTCTCCCCTCTTGGGTAGCAGGTGGCCTCCGCAGCCTCCTCCCTCTTCAGGGACTGGCAAGCTTTCCCAACTACTGTCATATTTCTAAAATCCCTAGACTATATTAGCTAGGTAAAGGCACATTACGATCCCCAATCTAAATTTTTAAATTATTCTCATGTAATAGTAATTTAAGGGCCTAGGGGATGTTGGAAGGTAGCGCTCTTGGTGATGCTTGTGCGCTCACGCTACGCTTGGCAAACTTCACATAAAGAGCATGGCGGGCTTAGCTGCTGTGGCGTCCATACAATCTCCCATAGTCTGTTACCAGACACAAGTTGGAGTTCTCATTAGGGGGAATGTGGAGAAGTGATGCTTCTTCCCACATCTTTAATGGCTGTGGGATGTTGTCATCCACCTTCAAGGGTTGTAACAGCGTTTCTAGACAACTCGTCCGCTGGGCTCAGAATAGTGCTAAAACTGCGGGTGGTGGTGGGTGGAGAAGGTGGTGGTGAAGTCTCCCCTGTGGATACTCTATGGGAATACATGATGAAATGTACATGTTAAATGTAGCTGTTGTCACTAATTTATCTGCTGACATGGTTTTGGTTTGTGATCTTCCTGTGTTGAATGAACTGTGCTATTTGTCTACTAAGTAGAGCTATGCAGGTTTAAGTGATATTGAAAATATGTTTTCTGTAGTAACACGTGCCCAAGTAAAAACTTGTTTGCAGCCACTGACAGACTTTGATGATAGTCTGCTGCAGGGTGCAACCAAGGGCAAAAGGAAAACACAACAGCAGAAACGACTGTTGAAAAGGCTAGGGTCTTCAATTCAAAAACCTAATGTGAATGGTCTTGAGACAGAAAACAAGGAGCAGGAAGATTCCTGATAACATTTCTGAACTGCAGAGAAATGATTCTTTGAGAAAACTGTTTGTGAGAGCTGCTAAACCTGATAACATCACTTTGAATGATGAACATTTTGTTGTCATTGATGATGTTTTGTTTATGTGAAACGTTTGGTTTTATTCATGTTTCTATTGGCCAATCATGTACACTGACATCCAGACACATTGCAACACATGCAACATCTGTCAGACAACCAGTGCGGTTCGTCATAGAGACAAAGCACCATTACATCAACTCCCCTTTATTTCAAACCCTTTCCGCAGAACTGTGATGAATGTAGTGGGACCACTAGAGAAAAGTAGTGCTGGACATTACTACATTCTTGTCGTTTGTGATTATGCCACTTGTTACCCAGAGGCATTCCCACTTCGCACAGTCACCACCACTAAAGTTGTTCAAGCTAGAATCCCTGACAAGATCATTACCGATCAGAGTACCAACTTCATGTCACGTGTGATGGAGATATTCCACCAGCAGCTAGGCATCAAGGCATTGAGAACAACACCGTACCATCCTCTAACAGATGGGCTGGTCGAGAGTTTCAACGTGACATGCTGAGAAAACTGAGGAAGTTTGTGTCTGATACAGGACGAGACTGGGACAAATGGTTGCCATTCTTGCTGTTTGCATACAGGGAGGTACCACAAGCGTCAACAGGTTTCTCACCATTCAAACTTATGCATGGCTGGCCAGTCCAGGGACCGCTGGATGTTCTGAAGAAGGCGTAAACAAGACCTTCTGGAGCAGCAGGGGACAGCAGCATCGTCAGCTTCATCTTAAAGATGAGAGATAGGAGAAACCTACCGGGACCAGGCTGTGGAGAACCTTAAAGAGGTGCAAGCAAAGCAGAAGACATGGTATGACCAAAGAATTTGTCTTTGCCAGTTCTAGCCAGGACAAAAGGTACTGCTACTTTTACCCACATCCACTAACAAACTTCTAGCGCAATGGCAGGGGCCATAGAAAGTGACAAAGAAAATGGGGCCAGTCACCTGAAGAAAATCAACAGGTCTACCACATCAACCTTGTACATTTGGAGTCACTGTCATATATTTTGCACTGGACATTTTAACATCATTTTTGTAAATAAATACCACCATTTTTTGCACTTCCGGAATAAGGTCATTTTTTTGTTAATTGTTTAAATTTGGGATTTTTTTTGTGTGTGTGTTGGGTGTCGGACATCCCCCGCCTGGTAGTGGACCCTCTCTGGGAAAACTACATTATTGCGGAGTCTCAGTTTGTGATCAAAGTGTCAGCATTGCAGAGAATGTCCTGGTGACATCCGTAACCCACGTTCTCCGAATAGGGAACAGAGACGTGTGTCTCCACTGCCACAGCGCCTGAGTCTCCGGCTGTTAGCTGAGTGATTGGCTCTTCAGCAGGCAAAAATTCTAATACTCACTTCTCAGCCGCCATCTGATATATCCCACTAATGGCTAATCGCTGACAGCTGTAGAGCTGAGCTCCACCAATTAATTTGGCATTCATTGGCCTGTCTTCAGAGTGATTGGTCGTCTGTGTACTCCCATAGTCTGTTAACAGAGACGTCTCTGTGCCCTATTCAGGGGACGTGGGTTGCGGATGTAACCAGGGCGTTCTAGTTGATCATTTGGAAAAGTGGCCTATTGGAACCCGCATGGACCCAAGATTCTCAGAGAAATCAGTCAAGTTTGGTGAAGGAAAAGTCATGGTTTGGAGTTACATTCAGTATGGAGGCATGTAAGAGATCTGCAGATTGACTGGCAACATCAACAGCCTGAGGTATCAAGACATTTGTGTTGTCCATTAAATTACAAACCACAGGGGAGGGCAAATTCTTCAGCAGGATAGCACTCCTTCTTATACTTCTGCCTCCACATCAAAGTATGTAAGCAAAGAAGGTCAAGTGGCTCCTGGATTGGCAAGCCCAGTCACCAGATATAAACATTATTGAGCATGTCTGGGGTAAGATGAAAGAGAAGGCATTGAAGATAAATCCAAAGAATCTTCATAAACTTTGGGAATCCTGCTAGAACGCTTTCTTTGCCATTCCAGATGACTTTATTAATAAGTTATTTGCAGAGCTGTATGGATGCAGTCCTCCAAACTCATGGGATACATAATACACAATATTCATTATTTTTTGACTGCACCATGACTTCTGTATTCTATTATTTCGGTTATGTGACAAGACGTTTGCCTAAGCAAAGTCAGACCTTACTATCCAAATTAAATTATCACGGTATGATCATATTTTATTTTGGTAAAATAAGCATAATCTAGAGGCATTTGCCTTTCATATAAGCCATGTCTTATACCAAATGATCAGCGAGAAGTCAAGTTATTATTTGTTATTCCTAAAACTTAGACAACAAGCGTTTTGTCAGGTAGTGTAAACACGTTTGAGTCAAATAAAGTGTTTTTTAATTGGCTGTAATTGATTTAAAAGTATCCATATGCTAGTGTACACAGAATAAATTAAGTTAAACTTTGGGCTACATTTTCCAGGACTTGGGAGGTGCTAGGTACTTGGATAAATGCATTCAAACTAGGGCTGTGCAAAAATATTGATACATCTAACTATTGCGATAATTTCTTTTATGATAGTGTATCGATAGTCCAACCTCAAGTATCGATTCAAGTTGTGCCAAATGACCTCCTCCTCCAGCTCCTGTAGATGTTTCTAACTCGCGATCAACAAAACGGCAAGTAGTACGGTATCAGAAGTAAGCAAGAGTGAGCATGGCAGAAAATATAAAGGTGCCTCCAGCTTTTAGAGCTTTGTGGCTGCACTTTGGTTTAAACGCTATTAGGGTTGGGTCGATAGATGATGCCATCGACCATCGACGATGGCCTATAGACATCACAATGCTGAGGCGGCATTGCCGATCCAATGCCCCCATTGCAAACCCGCTCGTTAAAAAAATACACACTTAGGCCCCAATTACACTAATATGTCTAAGTTTTTAAAATGGCATTTTAGAATGAAAATGATACACGTCCACACTGGCGTTTCATCTGGCATTTCTGAACTGCCCTCAGTCTGCTGAAAATGCACATCACGTGACCACACACACACACACACAGACACAGCCACACACACACTGTCATGCGCTCGTCTGAGCTTCAGAGAACAGTGCACGTCGGACAGTTTATCAAGGATGTACCGATGGATCGCCTATCATTATATAAGTTAGTTGTTAAACATGATATTTACTTGATCTTGTCTTAATCTAACGACTCTTCAGTCTTTTGCATCTGTCAGGTAACGTGTGACAGCATCAGTACACTGCTTCTGTCTTTCGCTTTCACGCTTGTACTAAGTAGTTTTAGTGAAAACCTCAGATACTGTTGGTTGGTTTCTGTTGGTTGTGCACCTTTTTTACCAACCAAGTGTGTGGACGCCATAACGACACTGATTACTCTAACTATTCATGCCAAAGTCACGTGGAAAAAGTGATTGACAGGTGGTAATTTGTAACTTATCTTTATTTATTTATAATTTGGTTATGAGTAAAACAAAGGTCATGCGGTCAGGTAGTTGAAACGGTAGGCTACAAATAATTAATTCCTTATGAATTATTAATTATTCATAAATAATTAATTCACCTCCGCCTATGACGACGATGTCATCGTCCATCGCAATGTTTCACATTAGACTTCGTACGATGCCAAATTGGTCAACATAGCCCAACCCTAAACGCTATACCAGGGAGTACTAAATTAGAAAAAAAAGCCATTTCTAAGCTTTGCAATATATATAGTTCTCTGTTTAATCACACTGTGCAGTTCTAATAAATTGGAATGGATGGAAAATAAATTGGAATTTTAATTTGTCTGCCGACTTTATTAAGTTGTCAATATAATGACACACATACTAATACAAACTATTGCAATATATCACAATATTTATTGAATCGCAATATATCGTGATATATTGTATCGTGACCCAATGTATCGTGATATGTATCGTATTGTGAGGCGCTTGCCAATACACAGCCCTAATTCAAACATGAAGCGACGCAATTGCAACATGATCATAAATAAATAACCACTTTCATCTTTTCCATAATAACACTAAATGCTCAGGTATTGTAGATGTAGGGATAAACTGTACCATGATGAAAAGTATTGAACAAGTTTGTGATTATTTATAAACAAACTGTATTTTAGTAAATGCTACAAATTGAATTTCCCTAAAAGTTTTATCCCCTTACAGCTACCCAAAAATACTTAATTTATAGCAGTGAATCTTTTCTAGTTTAATAATTTTATACCTGAAGACATCATTGCCAACTCGGGCTTTGTTTCTATTCAAATGTGTGGATTCAACGTATGTGCAAAACTGGAATATCACATTAAATATTTGTTAATTAAGCACAGTTTCCATCCAGTGAGTCAAAAAGAACAAAATCTTCACCTCCAGATATTTTTTTGTAGGAGAAGCCATTGTGGACCTTTTCCTGTATAATAAATGACTAAAGGCCTTGGTATTAACCTTATTCTTCACATACGAGTAGGCAAAGCTTCTGGAATTATTGTGTCTCAAGACCTCTGGTCTCATTCACTTCTGTAGATTATTATATGCTAAAAATAGCATGTTGTGCTGCTTCATGTTGCAAACTGATCTTTTCTTATTGTCATTACACTTTTTAAGTATAGTCATGAACACACTTGTTGTAGTGCAAGTAGTCGTTTTCTGTCATATTAAAACAGTCGCAAATGCGAGCAAACTTCCGGATCATAGAATAAGGTCAATACTTCAAATTAAAATCAAAGAATAAACTAAAAATGATTTAATTTTAAACATAATTCAAACGAAATTAAGTTCATTTTAAGTTTGTTCCACAGTTCAAAACAGCTAACCAAAGTGGACTTTTGGGGGATTATATTTTGCCTCCTAAACACCTTTGAGCTACAGTCCCATTGGTCCGTGGCGATGTGTGATTCCTTCCCCAATTCATATCTTATTTTACAGGGGTCAGACAACATCCAACATAAAAAAACAACAGCACTAGCCACAGGAATACACTGGAGCATTGAGTATCAGAGCTGGTAAAGATGTATCTGCACCTGTACGATCGATCACGAAGAGATTTGAAAGAATTGAAGGGGGTCACACACCAGACCATAAGCCTACCTCGTCACATTACATCATTTCTATGAGTTTGCACACACTGGTGGAACCATTCAGCATCTGCCCACGGCAAATAAAAAAACAATGTAAACATATAGCATGCTGCTGTGGCATTTTTTGTAGATAAGGCTGTTTGCCAGATGTTTATGACACTGTTCTTCTCTCTTTGCCGCCATCTTTGTGTTTAGGGGTATGTAGGAGCACAGCGTGACACCTTTACAACCCTGCCTACTGCAGCGTGGAGGTTTTGAAGAACAGTATACCTCAGCCCTTCAAACTTCTTTTTGCTCTCAAATAAAGAAAGAAAAAGAACTTTATTTTGAAGTATACCAGGGCCAACATGCCTCAGAAGACTAAGGCCCAAACCCAATTCTATTTTTGTACCCCTACCACTTGGCCCTCACAACCGAGGGTTAAGGGGAAGGGCTTTAAAACTTACCCCTAAGAATTGGGACAGCACTTCAACACCTGCACACGTCATCATACGTCATCGCTGTAATTATTCTAGTTGTGTTATTTTTTGGTATTTATCTTCAGGAAATCACTGAAGGCATATATTATGTCATCATAACGATCTAATGTGGCAATAAGATCGTAACTGTACTGTGTATTTACACAGTGGCCCTATTCATCTATGTAAACAATCGAAAACAACATTAACATTATAGCAGACACTGTAAAAGGCTCATTCTCAGCCACCAGACTTTTCTGACAGGGTATTCGAATGTCATCAAGTCTCATAATGTTGTAGAACTGCTGTACAGGAGTTATGATTATGGATTATAGATTGCGAAATTTAGCAGGGTTTTTTTGAGTTTTTTTTAAAGCATGACGGTAAAACACGAACGCGGTTTTGAATATATTAAAGCATGTGTTTGTCATAAAAAATCTCGAGTCTTACAGAGGAGCTCTGGAAACAAAAGGAGGAGAGACCACTGAAAGACAAGAGGACTGGGCCTGGACACTTTATGTTTGTTTTGCTTTCAGTTTGGCAGTAGTCACCATGATGAGGTACCGCCATTTGTTTGTTTTATTTTAATTTAATTATTAAAACTTTTATTTAATTACATTTCTTACATTGATATAGCACTTTTCTTGACACCCAAAGCGCATTACAAATTTTTGGGGGGAATCTCCTCATCCACCACCACTGTGCAGCATCCACCTGGATGATGCGACAGCAGCCATATTGCGCCAGACCACACACCAGACAGAGTGATGAGGCTAATTATGATATGGGGATTGGCCAGGACGTCGGGTTAAAACCCTTCTCTTTTTCGAAGGACATCTTGAGATTTTTATTGACCAGAGTCAGGACCTCGGTTTAACGTCTCATCCGAAAAACAGCTCTCACTGAGTAGTATAGAGTCCCTATCAATATACTGGGACATTAGAACCCACACAGACCGCAGGTTAAACGCCCCTGCTGGTCTCACTTACATCACTTCCAGCACAACCTAGCTTTCCCATGTGGTCTCCCATCCAGGTACTGACTGGGTGCAGTCCTGCTTAGCTTCAGTGAGTGATTTAAAGAGTTTCTCAGTTCTCCGCATTTTTCTTTTCAATGGCCAGGGAGCCATTAACTTTATTAAAAATAATTTTTTTAAAAGTGTGAACCTCTTTGTTAACCAAACATAGCAAAATATATTATCACATGAGCTTGTGACTTTTTTTGATGTGCATTCTGGAATTTATTTGGTAAATGCGTTTCCATTATAGTTTATGTGCAGTTTAGTTTATTTTAATAAGTTATGTGCATATGTTTTTTAGTGTGCATTTTTAACATTCATGCATATGTTGGCATTTCCGTTACTCGTGAGTGTATATATATGTGTTTGTATATGTACACTACCTGACAAAAGTCCTGTCGTCAATCCCAGTTGTAAGAGCAACAAATAATGACTTGAAAGTGGCAGAAGGTAGATTTTTTCGATGAATCATCTGTTGAACTGCATCTCAATCATCACAAAACTGCAGAAGGACTATTGGAACCCGCATGGACCCAAGATTCTCACATAAATCAGTCAAGTTTGGTGAAGAATAAATTATTTGGGGTTAGGGTTATTGTTTGGGGTTACATTCAATATTAGGGGAATGCGAGAGATCTGCAGAGTGGATGGAAACATCAACAGCCTGAGGTATCAAGACATTTGTGTTGCCCATTACATTATAAACCATAGAAGAGGGCAAATTCTTCAGCGGGATAGTGCTCCTTCTCATACTTCAGCCTCCACATCAAAGGTTCTAAAAGCAAAGGTCAAGGTGATCAATGATTGGCCAGCCCAGTCATCAGAAATAAACATTATTGAGCATGTCTGGGCTAAGATTAAGGAGGAGGTAATTGAAGATGAATCCAAAGAATCGTAATGAACTTTGGGTGTCCTACAAGAACGCTTTCTTTGCCATTCCAGATAACTTTATTAATAAGTTATTTGAGTCATTGCAAAGATGTAGATGCAGTTGTCCAAGCTCATTGGAGTCATCCACAATATTCATTCTTTTTCCACTGCACCATGACTTTATATTCTATACTGTTTATTATTTCTGTTAAGTGGCAAGACTTTTGTCTAAGCAAAGTCAGACCTTACTGTCCTAGTTAAATAATTAAAAATCAAGGCATGATCATATTTATTTTGGTAAAATAAACGTAATCTAGAGGCCTTTGCCTTTCATATAAGCCACTTCTGATACGAAATGATCAACTAGAAACTAAAACTTGGATAGGTGAGAAGACTTTTGTCAGGTAGTGTATTTATGTATACATGTGAAGTGCAAATACAACAACACAAGCAGTAAAAGAAAACGTCAGAGAGTGAAAACACTGATAATACAGATTTATATACATACACGTTTATACAAATTCAGAACACCCATACCCGTGTCTTTTATAAGATTTGATCATCTATTTTCATTTCTTTCCTTCAATCTTTTTTTTTTTTTTTTTTTTTAGTGGACTATCTTTTTTTTATTGTAGTTTTAATACACGAAGACACTAGGCCACAAATGCAACATAAAAAATCCACTTTAAGAGAGAGAGAGAGAGAGAGAGAGAGAGAGAGAGAGAGAGAGA